>VYZU01027852.1:65922-87280 GCA_013401355.1 Ceyx cyanopectus
ACCCTTGGGGGACTCCACTAGTCACAGGCCTCCAGCCAGACTCTGCTCCACTGACCACAACTCTCTGAGATCTATTCTTCAACCACTTCCCAGTCCACCTTATTACACCATAACTAAACCCACACTTCTCAAGCTTGGCTGTGAGAATCCCATGGGTTTTTTATGGTATAAAAAGCCTTGCTGAAGTCAAGGTATATCACATACACATTTGGCCTTTGGGTTTCCAGTGCAGCCCACATGTAGTAGCCATGAATATGCCTTGTGGCTACCTCAACAGCTAGCTCCTGGAGATTAGCTAACTGTGCTTATTCTGCAGCAAGACATCTTAGGTGGCACAGCAAAGGAAAAGTCTGAGTCACGGCGAAGCCTGAATCAGTTGTGGTGCCTGAGTTGGATGATTCACCTGGTTGGTTTCACATACTCATAAAGAGGCAGGGGCAAAATCCAACAAGCTGCCACTAAATCCAGTTCATTCAGGCCTGTAGCCAGCATCCCAGATGTCCTGAATCTTCTAGAACATGTGTCAGAAAGGAAAAAACCCAAATGGCTCTATAACACTTAATTCACAGAAATTTGTATGCTTTTTCTTTTCCATGCTGCCATGGCTTGTGAGAGTATGAAGGCACTCTAGGGAAGCAGGCAAAGATTTAAGATGTAATCCTTTCCATTTCAGACATTTAAAAAATATGAAAGCACCACAAGAGTAACTGCTTCTCCCAGGTCTGAGAGATGCTGGCAGTGTGTGAAAGGGAAGGTCAAAAAGGACAAACTCCTGCTCTCCAGCAAATTCGACAGCAAAATTCTTATTGACTCTGCTGAAATTGGGACCTTGAAGAAAGTGTCTCCTGCTGAAACACTCTGAGGATATTTTAAAACCAGATTAATAAATAATTGGATCATCTGCATCAGAGTCCGTAAGTGGAATGACACATGGAGGGTGTCTGTAAATGGAACAACTTCAAATATGCAGAGTAAAATACACAGTGGAATGGATTTATTTTTTTTTTCCCCATAATAGACAGAATTATTGCCAATTTGGGTCTCTGTTGCAATGAGAGGCACTGTCTGAGAGGTGGGCTGGTTTCTCCTAAGAACCAAACAGACACATAGTAAAAGATTGCTGCTGCCCCACAGGGGCGACCATCACATTAGACAGACATGGGTCAGGAGCAATACCAGGGAAATGGTTTGCCCAAGGACATGCAGCAGATCAACTTAACCATTGCCTAGAGTCCCACTGGACTTCTTTGCTTTTAGACAGAGACTCCTCTAAAAGCACCAATATCTGTTGTATCTCCTCCCATCAACACCGGGCACTGTCCGTCCTGGACTGGACAAATGTGTTTTAATTACTATTCCTCTCGAGGCTGCAACAGTGGTTGAGGTTAACCCAGGAGCCACCCAGTTTCACACCAGCAGTCTTCATAACATCATTAGACCAGAAGTTCATTGAAGAGGTTCCTTCTGGACCACTGAGTTTAATAACTCTTAATTCCTTTTTCAGGTGTCTTTTTCTTCCTGCAGCACCCCAAAGAAATGAGCTGCCCAGATGCTGCATTTTGGGGGAACATGTTTCTTTTGCTGCCTTTTGACCTGTTGTTTGACAACTGGGCACCCTTTGGTTCCTGGATTGGAGGAGGCAGTCAATAATTAATTAATAATGATGGATGCTTTACTGCCCCTTGTCTCTGGTGGAGGTTGAGGCAGATGTGGACACCTGCTTTTTGATGTGATAAATTACAAGTAACCAAGACTCTCAGTCTGGGAGCTGTAGCATTAACCATCAACCAGCCACAAACAATGAGCTGTACTGTATCCATTATTAACCCCTGGGGATAGTGCTTGGTTTTTAGATGTTTCTGGAGGTAAACCAGAGGTACCCTCCCCTGCACACCTGGAAGTTTCCCTTCTTCGATCTCAATGGCAGAAATTCTGTCTCAACAAATCTGAGATGTGATATTTTTAGGCTTTTTCCTGCACAATGAGGCTGACAAGAATTTAATTTTTTTATAAATGCAAAAATATTTTTGATCAGTTGACATCTCATTTAAACTAATTGTCTTTGAATATAATTAGCTTTTATAGGGATAACTTTCCTCATTTTAAAATTGTAGTTGAAATTACACTGTATGTATCTAGACGGGGAGACAGTCTTTCTGTTTCAGTTGATTTAAATACATCTTTACTGTGAATAATGGTCTTTATATGTTTGGGTAGAAAAGTGAAGAAAATAATCTGAATCCAGATTTTCTTTTGGTTCTCATGAGCCAAAGAAAACAGCAGCATTAGCATGAAAAAGATATTAAATGTATTACATACATGCCAAAAACAAAGGAAAGGGACACCCTTGGTAGAATCATAGAATGATTAAGGTTGGAAATGACCATCAAGTCCAATCATCTACTACACATTATCATGAACACTAAACCATGTCCTGAAGTGCTACATCTACACAGCCTCACCACTCTCTCAGCAAAAAAAAAATTCCTAATATCCAACCTAAACCTCCCCTGGCACAACTTAATTTACTCTCATTCCATCACTAGTCACCTGGGAAAAGAGACCAACCCCCCCCTCACTACAACCTCCCTCCAGGTAGCTGTAGAGAGCAATAAGGTCTCCTCTCAGCCTCCTCTTCTCCAAACAAAACAACCCCTAGTCTATCTTCAGTGATAAAATCATAAAGGAGTTGAGCATACCCTTGAAAAAATAGGAAGATCTCACCTGGATGGTAGAACAGACACTGCTGCCAGGAACAGTCAGCCCCTAACTTTAGATACCTGCCAGTGTGGGACCCAAAATGCGGGACAATGCCAAGACTACACCAATGAGTGGACAACTGCAGGGGTGCCAGGACAGGCAAACCACAAAACCTGCACAGACGCTGCTCTGTGACCAAGGCAAGATTATGACTGAGGACATCACCCAAGCAGGCAGTTACAGATGATGGGAAACAAAAAATGGGGAGAGGATGAAGAAGTGAAAATAGCAGGTGTTGCCATGTGGATTGTTTCATTTCACTTTCCTCTGCTTTACCTGACACGGTTGTGAGTGTCCAAGGAAACACATGAACAGAGATGAATAAAGGGGTCATTTTTTGGCCAGGATGTACCTGTGGACATACATCCACACTGCACCCTCAGGATAACCCATGTTTCCTGCTCTCATCTGAGGAAGTCTAGGGCCAGTCCCCACTGGCATCAGTGGGTGCCTGACCACATCTCTACACTCTTCCCCACCAGCTCTCACCATGCAAGAGCACAAATGGAGTCTCTGGTCATAACGTGTACTCAGACCCTTCACCTGATGGGATGACAAGGCAACTTTTGTGAAACCCATGGCTGTCTGAAGGGTAAGAAGTTGGTTTTCATGAGCACCATTCACCCCGAACCTCCTGACCATCCCTTGTGGAAATTCCAGCCTGTGGGGTGGGGCAAGGTGGCTGTCACAGCCTTGGTGGGAGATTGGGGACAAGAAGCACGAATGGCAACTCCAGTAGCTCCAGCTTGCCACCACTGGGAGGTTTGATAATGGTTTAATCCTAGTGCAATGCCTCCTCTCCGCATCCAGGCACTCAATGAATGTAAAGCAGAAATAAAAGAATTGCCTCATTAAAATCTGGTCACAGAGCTGAAGATAATACCCCTGTCTTTGTCAGAGATGAAGTCACGCGAGCCCCAGCAAGGAAGGGAAATGATAGATGGGAGTAAAATGCACCTCCTGTCCCCCAGACACCCTCAGCTCCTTTGCAGTCCCATCAGTGGCTGCCGTCAGCACGTAACGTCTCCGGCAGTAATGACTGACTGACAGCGCTGCACGAATCCCTGCTGGAGAGCTGTCAGTCAAGGGATCCCGGGAGGAAACACAGGAGGAACCTGATTGAAGAAATAACCCCCAATTCAAATCTCTAGTGACTCCCTTTCCCCACCCTCATCAGCAGATTCAGATGCATCCCTGGGGGGCTGATGTTTCTGCGTCACAAACTCAGCCCTGGTTCCTGCCCTTCACGCTCAGCGCAGACACCTCCACGCTTTTGGGTTTAGCTGGCTTGCTCCCTTGCTCCTGGCCTTTCCTTGAGCACAGCTCATTCTGGAGAGCCACCTACCACTTGCTGCCCTTTAACCAAAACTCCCATCTCTCCCAAAATCTCCCTGACTCCACCCTAGCCCTACGAACACTCGCTGTGAGCATGTCTTGGTATTTTGGTCCTTCAAAACCACTCCACGAGGGCTCAGGATAAGAAACAAGGTTCAGATCTTCTCCTAACAGGACTACTCCATGTGGGCATTCACTGACAAGGATTTAGACCACTGAGCTAAAGAGGAAAAAACACTTAATTTTCCCTGATTCCAGTCCCCTGACCTCACAGATGCTGTGAATCCTCTAGGTTTTCAGAAAGGAAGCAACATCTGACTGTTCTGAGGATAAACTCCTGGAGGTCAGACATCACTTAATTTTGAGATCTGAACAAAGGGAAGGGACACAATAGAAATCTAGATCTTAGAAAAACCTGTTCAAAGAGCCTCTGAAAAGGCCTTATCCCCCAAGATTTAGCACCAAGAAAACCTCACAAATCTGCTTCTAAATGCACTGAACTCTGGAGATTTGCCCTGAAGAAGTGTTGTCTGGCAAAGCAGAAGGTTGGAGATGATCTGAACCAAAGTGGCCCAAAAGCTGCTGAATTCAGGTCTGCAACCCTCCCCAGAGGGCTCCCCATGTTAAATCTGATTCTTGAGCTTCAGGTTCTTGTAGGGATGGGAGCTGAAAGCAAAGGTCTGACCCACAGCAAACACCTGCACAGCAGTAGCTGCAGGGCTCTGCTTTAGCCAAGGGGTTGCAGGCAGGTGCAGACATCCCCAGCCTGCTGTCTGGCAGCTGGGCCACAGCTGCCCATGGACACTGGCCCAGCACTGCCCTTGGGATGTCTCCTCTTGCACCCCCGTGCGTACAGAGTGTGAGGGCATCACACTCTGGGTCACATCACACGGAGAGGTGATGCCCCCACTGCTGGAAGGGGCTGCCTCTGGGGGAGGTGATGCCCCCACTGCTGGATGGGGCTGCCTTTGGGGGTACAAACTGGTTGTCTGCAAGCTGCTTCAGAGACACCAACTCATGTTTTCATAATGAATGGCTGCTTTTAGATCACCACCACCACCCTCTCCACCCCATAGAGGTGCTGATTCAATGCTGAGGAGCCCTGAGAACCCAATATTTTAGTGCTGATGGTGCACATCTTTCAGCACTGCTCCCCACGGGGCCAGACAGCAGAGCTCACCAGGGCAGGCCACCCAAATAGTTCCTTTTTTCCCCCAAAATGTGCACACTGTTTCATGTTTTCTCTGAATGATTCATCAAATCCCACATGAGTTCTGTGGAAAATTTTGTTTCTACCCCCCTCTCCTCTTTAAATGAGGACACCCTAAATGACCTCTTATTTCTCCTGAGCAATACATAGATTTTGGTATGGGCCAGGAAATAGATTTTCAAACAATTCCAGATAAGAATAAATGCTATTATGGTAATACATGTTAATATAATAAATGTTTTGGACTTGATCTTAAAGGTCTTTTCCAAATGAAACAATTCTAACATAGCACAATCACCTCCGAAACTGACCATTGCTGTGCTAGAAGCAAGGAAAATAAATTAAAATCAATTTCTTTGTGTGCAGTAAACTGGATTCAGTCTGTGATAAGGGGACTAGGATGCAGAGCATGTAAATGAGATCATTAGTCCTCACATGAAGCAGGGACTGTACAATGCTCCAGACACTGGAGCTGAAATGTTGCAGACCTCCAGTCAGGGGTTGGCTTTCCATCTTGGCATGTTTTCATTGGTCCCAGCATCAGCTGGACAACTTGACAGATCACTCAGAACAGCATCCTCAGCCACAAAACGGCTCACTATAGTGCCCAGACACAAATGCCTCAGACTGCAGCATCTCTTCTGTTGAGTGGTGAAAGAGACCATGATGGAAAAGGGTGGAAAATACAGTGTACTGTGACTGTAAATACTATGTGAATTATTAACCTGCTGTTTACTAACTTCAATATTTTTTTTCTATTCAATTATTCTCTATAGATAGAGCAAAGGACTGCTCTGATTTTTAAATAATACACAAATTATTTTTTGTACATATTTACAGGAAGAAGTTTTTCAGATCTTTTTCCTTGAATAGATTTTGAATTATTTGATGCATGTTTTATTAAAGCATCTGTTCAATAATTAAGGAGGGTATATAATCATACGTAAGGCTACTGACTGATTCATACTGCTGTATTTATTAACACAGTATTGAAAATAGAACCCCTCTCATATGAGTTGGTTTTCAGAACTTTTTATAGGGAGGGGGAGCCACTGTCTCCAATTTACTGCTGGGGAAACTGAGGCATGAGAAGGGCAAATGACTCAGGGGACTAAATATGGGTTTAAAAGTCAAACCCACAACTTAAGAGCCAGTACAGAGCTCCAGCCATTAAAGACTGCAGTCTCCTGGCATATTCTGCAATGCCTTATAATACCCCAAACCACATACAACCTCTGTGCACAAAGCAGTGCTTTCCCTGGCAAAAGTTGCATGGATAACTAAAATCCTTCTTGCACTTGACAGCATTCAGTAGGCAGTTATTGGCCTCAGCATTCAAAGTGACAGGTCCCAGATCCTCTGCACAAACGACATTTAAACATAAATGGCTTTAAAAGTTATTTGAGAAAACTCGCTGACTCAGGAAAATGAGTGTTTCATGTTTAGGCTGAACCCAATTGCACACACTGTGATGTAATTTATTGGTCATCATACACAACTCATTCAAGGCCCTGCAAGCTGTGAAACATTTAAATCAGCCCAAGGGTGACTTTGAACCCTGTTACTGAAACACGGTGGAAAAGCCTTTAGCTAAAGGGACAGGGAGGCTGGAGTTGTTCTGTTCCTTCCTGGCCAGAAGAAAACTAGCCCAAAAAGGAGTGGGTTTCTGCTTACATGCAGGAATCTCAGCCCACCTTTTCACTTACTTATGAATTCTTTGCTGCAGTAACCCCCAGACACAGAGCAGGGCTGCACAGGGGTATAAATCTAACTGGAAAAAAATGTGAACTTGTGACAACTTTTCTCGTTTAAGGCGACATTTGCTCCTAACTCTTGCTTTTCATTAAATGCAGACCCAGCTCCTCAGCTGAGAGCTATGAATCAGGCTTCCACCAGTAGCTTGTAAACACCAGTCCAGGCTGACATGGTGCAGAAACAGCAACTGCACGGAGCTAGGAGGAGTCTCAGCTGTGGGCAGAGATTTTACAGCCCAGCCTGGCAGGAAAGTGGGCACATCATGAGCTGGAGGTTTCCTTTCCAGCTTTCCTCAACAACAGGGAATTAACCCCCCCATGCTGAGATGCTCAATTTTGGTCTTTTTTTTCCTGTGAGGCTCTCCTGTTAAATGGGCTTTGTTCTGTCCTTGCTGAGAATTTCAGAGTTAGCACTTAGAAAAATGTCTCAAATTGGATGAGTAAATCTACCCCACCCTCTGCCCCTGGCATCACCCCAGATACTGCAGTGCCTTTGTGTAAATCTTTCCATAAAGATCCTGGTAACTTCTGATCAGTGTGAGGTGAAAGACACAGATTTTGCTCCTGTCTACAGTGAGTGTCTCCCATGAAAATTAGAGGATAAAATTTTGTGCCACCTCCCCTGCCCATGGGACCTAACCTCCCTCAGTGACAATCTCAGCTTTCTTTGTGGTGGCAGTTTCTAGTCCTGTTGCATCCAAGATTTCTCATGGATGATCCACTTCCTAGAGCACCACTGGGTTCATTTCACAGCCGTATTTCTAGGAATGTACTTCCAATAGTTTTGTGACACCACTGGCTGTGAGAACCCCTAATTTGGGAACTTAATCCAGAGGTCACATCTCTGGTGTATTGGACAATGCAGACTGACTTGACCATATTTTCAACTGGAGACCTGGTTGTTATTTGTGGGGAACCTAATGGTGGCTTCTTTCATGGAGAAGTGAGACCTTTTGGGACTCTACCTGTGTGGTAGTGAGGAACTATTTATGAGAAGCTCCACTGCTTTTTGTCAGACAAAGAGGCAGATCCTGCCTGAATGTGCATGCTCTCACTACACTGACATTGGAGCTGGTCTAAATAATCTTTGTGCTGCAGAGCACAGGGACTTGGTTCAGTCAGTCCAGCTGAATCCAAACCTGCCACCACATGACAACACCACTAAACCAGCCACAGGACTGCAAACTAACAGGTAAAATTCAGCTTCTATTGTTAATGGTGTGAGATGAAGCTTGTGGAAGCAGTGGTCAGATCACCTCTCTCAAGCTTCTCAGTTTATTTACTCAGCTGGTGCTTTCACACCAGCCAGGCTGGGGACAATGCATCATTGCTCAGGATGCTCAATTGACCAAGGTAATGATGCAGAGTCTGGGTCTCCTCCTGCCTGGTGGGAAGCAGCTGAGCCCATGGTTATAGGAGTGCAGGAAATCCAGTTTTGGGTGCCAGCCATATGCAGGGGCCCAAGAGTCCATGTCAAAGCCAACCTCAGAGAGGTCATCAACATAGAAACCCTCCAAAAACCCACCCTTGCCCAATCTCCCTGTACTGGAACACCCTAAATTTACGTGCTGATGAAATTAAATGGCACCTCATGGCTCATGATTATGATGTCACTAATTAACCATGCTGAGCATGACCCAAACACCTTCCTTGTGAGACACGGCCCATGGAGCCACTATGCCCTACAGACAGGGCAGAGACAGAGGTGGGCAGATGTCTGGGGCACTGATCGTAGCCCAGCACAAGGAGCCCTTTCAGTTTACCACACTGCCACCCCCCTTACACATCATTCAATGTTACTCTACCAGACATACATTCCTAAGGTCACCACTGTAGGGGAACCAGCAGAGCACGAATCTCTCCTGAGCCACAGTGATCAAAATGTGGTTTCTCTCCTCATCTCTGATCTTTTCCTCTTCTCTCCTCAGCAAGAAGCTCAGCAAAGCCATGGTTATCACTGTCTGGGGGCAGTGGTTACCAGAACATAACTTAAGAGCTCTGCAGCCCTGATAGTGATGATGATGTTTGGTTTGGATGTGGTTTCCATTCCCCTCCTGGGACCACTCAGGTTTCCTCTAGAGCCTGTATAGTAACTCCTCCCCCAAAATGATGCCATTTGCAGGCACTGCTGCTCCTTTCTTGCCCATCCCAAAGACACACCGTGGTGTGCTGGGTAAAGCACTCTCTGACTCTCAGAGCTGCGGTGCCTTCCCCGTCAGTTGGGAGAACTTATAATTACAACTCTCATTATTGTGAATTGTGTATGCAGTCCTGTAAAACATGAGACTTTAATCCTATTAATTTCTGTGTTCCAAATTCTTGCCAGCAATTTACCCTCCCCTCCCCCAGCCCCAAACACCCAACACCCAAAAAAGAAATTATTCAATCCAGTCTGCAGCGTGACAGTGCAGCCACAAGAGAGCCCAGGCTGCTGTACCAAGGTTCAGGGGTCCCAAAGAGCTGTTCCAAGGCACGGTTCACACAGGATTGTAGGATCCTTCTACCAGCCAGCAGCAAGGTCTGCTTTTCCCACAGGAATAGAAACACTAAGGGTATGACAAAACCCTCACGGATACCAGTTCTGCTCAGCCTCGCCCTTCCCTGAAAGAGTGTTAATGAGTTCAGTCCCTGAGCTTAGACCCCTTTCTGGTCCCCAGTGCTCAGCTCTCCATGGTTGACTCTCACTTCAGACCCTGCAGTCTGCCAGAAAAGAGTATGATATCTTGACAGGAAAATGGGGGTTCATCATTCCCCAGAATGATGCCCCAAATGACCTACTACCTCCCTGTGTGAAATCTGCAGGCACAGGTGAGCTCGTCCTTATCTCCTGCCCAAATTTCAGCCCCCTTCCTAGAAAGAACTCCCTGTCCTTCCTCTCACCTGCTTCCAAAGCACTTCCAGTGTCTGGCCCTGTGTTGTTGTGTCCCTCATGACAGTCACCTTCTTCCCTCCCACCATAAGTCTTGTCATCAGCAGGAAACAAGTCCTTGCAAACTGCTTTGGAGCAGTAATGGAAATGTAATGTAGCAGCTGCAAGAGATCTGTATGTAGCAAAGACTGAGTTGGATTTAATCCTAATAATTTTTCTGTTTGGAACATACGTGAGAACCTCAAAGTGTTTTGCAAACGATGGTGAGGCTCTGATCATGTCGTGTTGTAGGAAGAAAAAGAAACCATATCCAAGTAGAAAAGGAAGCAAAGGGAGATGATGGGGACCCAGGAAGGGGATGGAGGTCCTGCTTGCCTTTGTCTTCTCCTACACATGGAACATCTCACTAGGTTCACAGCAGTGGAAACAGAACACCAAGACCTCAGCTCCCCTTTAAGTCAGTTGTTCTCCAGGCAAACAAGAAAGGGCAGAATTTAGCACACAAAAGCACGACATGGAGACCTTCCCCAGAGCCAGGTACTAGCACAAGAGCACCAAGAGCCACATTTGACCCTTTTCCTATCCCTCACCAAGTGGACTTTCATCATACTCATAATTAGGGATAATAATTTAAAGAGACAGTTGAATACCCATATCTACTTATCCTTTAGTGAAGCTCTCTCCTTTAATCTCTCTCTGGTTCACTAATACATAAAATGTAGCCAGGCACCCACTGCCCTCATTAGAAAGAAACTTCACCTTCCTCCTCTTGGCCTCAGAGGCATGCTGGGGATGAACAGAGGACACAAAGGCAGCCCTCTGACCACTTGAGACATGTGGGAACTTTGAAAATCATCAGCCTGGGCTTGTTTCAAGACCAATGTCACAACAGAGGCCAGTTGTCATGGTAACAGGTTATCAGCTATCAAAAACCATCCACGAAAAAGATATCACCAGGAGTTATGGCAACTGGGATGGAAGGAGGATGGGTACACAGCAGGGAAGGGGATGCCAAAGGGTGGCTTTGCCCCTGGATGAGGGGGAAGGCAGAGGGACACCTGTCCTTCACAAGAAGAGGCTGAAAAAGTCCACCGCTGTCCTTTGGTTGCCATACAGGTGATATGCAGATAGAGATGGCTTTCTGAGGGCAGGAGGGAGGAGATGCAGACACACAGAGTCCCAATTTTCCTTGCCATGGAGGTGAGGGCAAGGAGGTTCCCAAAGTACCTTTTCCCTGGCAATGCTGGAGAACTTTATAGTGGAAAAAAAGCCCAACTGATGTCAAAGAACATCTGAAGAAAAAAAAAGAACCTCAAATCCTCCTGTACAAATAGTGCTGAACCCTTCATTTGGAGTGAGATGAAAGCCCTGCTGGTTGGGAACTGGGGCTGTGAGAAGGATGAAGGTTCTGCATAGGGGCAACCCTGACCTCTCCAAGCCTCCTGCTCCATATGACCAGCTGAACATCCTCTCCTTTGCTATCATTTCTGCTGGCACAATGGGCCACCCTGTTCTTCCCGTGACAAAACTTGATTTGCCACCAGCGTGGTGCTTTTGCATGTCTCCTCCAGCCCTGTTGTTAGTGCCCTGGCCACTGTGCTCCCATGGCGAGCAGCAGGGAGTCCCACTGCGAGGACCAGCAATACCAGTGTTAGCATCTGCCAGGCAAGAGCTGATGCACTTGCTGGGCTAGGAGCAGTTGGAAGTGGGAAGCCATTGTTACTTAATCGGATACACCGTGTAATAGCATTAATCACAATCAATATATTAGATAGGGATGATGTAGATGCTGTGCAATCTCTGTCAGATAGCAAATACACCCACACATCCCAGCACAGCCACACATAGTCCTCAGGACACCCGTGCTGGTGATGACAGCATCAAGCTCTTTTTGCCTCTGCTTCTGGGATCCTGCTGTTCTCCTCTCCCCTGACTGCTTCAGGGTGAACCCTGCCAGTTTCCCTCCTTCCCTCTTCCCAGAGCCCTGCCTGGATTCCTTGTTTTTCTGATGTGATCTGCAGAGCTCCTCTGAAAGGAGCTCGGCTCATCCACACACGCCTCCATCTCCATGGCTGGCGAAGGCTTTGGGAAAGGCTGGGAGTGAGACCTTGCTGTGCTGCTGTGTAGGTGGGCAGTGAAGGCTGTTCTGCTCCTCTTGGAGGCCCTCTACTCCACCAGAAAAGCACATTAGCCTTCACCAGAGCCGAGTGACAGCAAAGACTGCCTGAAAATGCACCACACTCCACTATTCAATTGGTATTCCCATGTTTTCCTGAGGAGCAAACTCTACCGTCTCTTCTCCTGTTGTCCCTCATCCCGGGAGCAAGAATGTTGTGCTGGAAAGGCATCTGCACATGAGTAAAGGGTCCTTCCAGAAAACACACTCCTCCCTGCCCACACACGAAGCTACAACCCCCCTGCACAAGCTGGAAGGGTAATGCATTTTCACTGGCAACTGCCACCACAGAAGTAAGAGACATCTCTGAGATAACAAGACTTCATTTCAAACAGGATCAGTTTTTATGGCAGGCACAGAGAATAATTGTAAGATGTCTATTCTGGCTTCAAGTCCCTCTCTCCCTAACACACATGGAAAAGAATCCCCAAACATACAAAAATATAATTGACAGTTTTGTTTGGGTTTTTTTGTTGTTGTGGGTTTTTTATTTTTGTTTTTTTATTTTTTTTTACTAGCCCAGGTTTAAAAACAGAAAACCATGCTTTAATCCTAAGTAAAAACCAAAATAGTGCATTTTGATGCATTCCATTAAAAACAGATTAGAGGATATGAGAAATACTTTTGCAGGCTAAATAATAATAATAATAAAAAAAGCCCTAACCAAACCAACCAACCAACAAATTGGCAGAAAAGCCTTGTGAGTCATTTAATGCTCTCCAAGCAGCCAGCAGGAGCTGGGTAATTTATGCCTCTCCACAGCATGATCTTGGGGCAGGTGACTCAGGTGGGGTTAAAGGCCCTTTCTCAGGAGCACTCATGCCAGAGGGAAGGTTTTCTACCAGTGCTGGGGCCACGACAAAACAGGGTGGGAACTTGTTTTTGATGATGAACAAAGCAGCCTGTGCTGCAGGTCTGCCATGCCCTAGGAAGGTACTGCTAGCAGGGCAGCAGCAGGGCTGGAGGTCCCCAGCAGGTGCTGGAAGTCTTATGTACAAAGTATAAGCAGGACCAGGAGAAGGGGTGTTATAGAAGAACACTGAGTGAGGAGCATTTGAAGAGTCTGTGTGTTCTCTTACTACATATAAAGGCTGAAGGAAAAATTGCATACAAAGTTCACTTTGGGGCTGATGAACAACAGCAACCTCTTCTGAGTGAGGGAGCAATGAAGTGATCACTCTGGGATGGACCAACAAGCATGGACAGACTCCTCCTTGCTCAGCTGCCCTCCTGACTCCTTTTTTAGCCCCTGATTTGTAGGGCCGTGAGGTGTCTAGAGATACTTCTGGGTAGAGTGGTCTGGGGCAACAGAAGGCTGCTTCCCAGAGACCAGCCACCCAATGCCTGTCTCTGCTTTGTAC
This sequence comes from Ceyx cyanopectus, assembly GCA_013401355.1. NCBI lineage: Eukaryota > Metazoa > Chordata > Aves > Coraciiformes > Alcedinidae > Ceyx > Ceyx cyanopectus. The sequence continues at coordinate 79,388 of VYZU01027852.1, forward strand.
CTTCCACATTTGCACGAGGTCTCAGGAAAGCTGAAGCTACCTGTGTAAGGCAGACCTTGGAATTTCTCAGTGGAAAAATACAGTTTCTGTAAGTCCTTGGAACACCATCTGTAAAGCCTGCTGCCCCTCAGTCAGGGCCAGGAAGGGAGCCTGATTCCCAGCTGCACTTCCTGGGAGTGTTTTGAGTTCTTTCCTAGCAGAGAACATTAGGTATGTTCCTAACTCCAGGTGCTGGAGGCATTGCACTGCCTTGCACAGATGGCTCAGGTACAACAGGACTGTCACCAGAGGCTACCTCTGAAGAGCCTGAATTAGCTACAGCCTATGCCAAACCCAGCTGCCTGCTGAGCAGTTGGGGTTGTCCTCAGATAGCCATGTCTTGACAGGCCACCAGCTAAACAATAAATAGAAGTTTAAATATTGTAACTGAATAATTTGCATCTTTCTTCTCTCTACAAAGCCATGAGAGTTGAGACAAAGCTAAGACAAGGTCCTGGGGTATGTGTTTGTTGTGTCCTTGGTTGTTGAGAGTAGGAGCTGGACTAGAGCAAATCTCCTCTCTATGACTCCTGACACTTAGATGGGACAAAGAGTGCATTGTGGAGATCTAGACCTTTCCCAAATGTAATATACTGTGTTCAATGGAGGCTTTACTCTGATTAAGATCTTGATAACATTTTTTTAAAACTGGATATAGATTACAAAGATGAGCTGATCAGTTTTTGATTAGGGAGAAGAAACCAGAGATGATGAAATAGTGGTAAATTTGAAGTTATTTTTGTTTTTGCTAGTGGATGTCTCAAATGACTAAAACAAACAAATCTAGATGGGATTAACCAGCTGTGCATATAGAATTGTATACCTAATGTTGGAATTTCAAATCCTCTTCTCCCAGCCAAAGCTTCATACCACCTTCTTCTTACCTGTAGCCACCTTATTCATGACTTGTGGCAAATGGGTGCTGAGCGTGTGAAGAAAACTGTTACAGACTCTGGGTCATAAAATGGCCAGTGACTGACATGAGACTTTGCTGAACTGACTTGTTATAGGGGAGACTTCGAACTTTTGTAGGTTATGACTCCAGGGCAAATCTCAATCCCAAATAAAGGACTTGGGCTCCTTTTAAAAGTAATCTTCTTCTTCTTGTTATTCCTGTTTGGAGGTGGCTTCTGAACTGCTCTCCTTAGAAAACCATTACTGACTGATAGTGTTCATGGTCTCCCACCTCCAGCAGAGACAGAATAGCCCAGCATTTCTCCTTCAGACTTGGCTTCCTTAGGTTGAACATTGGCTGTTTTCCTTTCATCCAATGGGGTCTCAATGCCTGTGGCCATCCTAGAAATCCTCCTCTGCCTAGTTCTCCCCAGTAGAGCTTGTCAATGCCATGGTCATGATTCTCCTGTCTCTGCAGGTAACACCTGGCCTGCTAGATTGTCCTTACTAACAAGTAAGTGGAAGTCCAGGCTGTTATTCCCCGTAGACTTACTCATTTCATGTCATTTATAGTATCCAGGGTAATCCAAAACTGAGACTTTCATTCTCCTCTCCATGACCAATGCCTCTGAAAATCCTATCACCAGCATATTTCATAAGCGCATTCCTGCAATAGCCTGTCAAGCCACCCTGCCCTTCAATCAAGTTTTGAAGAGGTTCTGCCCCTTGGGAAATCTGATAAGCAGAACCCACCATTCCAGCAGCCATGGCTAGGGCTGTGGTAGCAGAGCAGGATTCTGCTGCTTATTCTGGAATTGTCCAGAGATGGAGAAAGCTGGAGAGATCACAACTTCTCTGTTACATATAATTTTTGCTTTCTTTCCATTTTTTTATTATATTTTATTTTTTTACATCCTGTGTTTTTCCAACCTTCTTATGTTCTTTGTTTTTATGGTGCAAAAAGGAACACAAATCCCTACATATGTATACTGTGAACACCCACAATTGCTGCATGGAAAAAGATCTTTGCATGGGAGAGCCTCAGCCCTGAACAGTCCCTTCTTTAGTGTGAGTGGGTTTAGTGTTCAGAGGTCCCATGAGGCTTGAAGTTGTCACCCATGACCTTAAGTACACATGGTAAAACATCCTATCCTGTGTGTTTTGTGGAAGTCCATGGGGATACAGAAGGGATATTTTAATCACCACAGGGCCACTGACTTCTACAGGATCAGCACTCTGATCCACTCTTCCTGACCAGACAGCTAATAATCTCCTTACTTACTAAGAAATTTAGTCAGAGTTAAGTTACATGTTTGATTGACTGTGGTAAATGAGTTTAGTTGGGATTTATAGCCAAACAGGCAGGCAGCTCCTTAAACTCTTTCTTGGCATTCATAAGGATTAATTATTTTTAGTCTGAACACTGAAACCGAGTCCATTTGCTACCTCGGATCTTTCATGTCTGCTGTACTAACAGAACAGAAAGGCAGCTGGGTCCCCATTACACAGTAATATTTGCACAGTTCCACAATTAACATGTCACCTTGTATCTTACGCACTAGGCATCAAATTCTACAACCACTTGTGACACACCAGAGGCACATCCTGGGCTGCCACCCAACCAGCACCATATCACTCTGTGAGAGCAGATTCTTCCTCTGGAAAAGTCCAGTGCCACCTGAAGGCATCAGATTTCCTGCTCAGTGTGCAACTCCCTTACTTGACACATAGAGACGAGGTGTCCAAACGTCAAAAGGTAACTGGAAATGTGGCAGCTGAGGGCTCAAAGCAGGTAGGCAGTTGACTGCCACCAAAAGTAGCAATTTTCCCTCAATGTCACTATTGTTGGCTGGCTTACCACAATTTAGTAACTCTTAAGGAGAGGTCTAGGAGACCTGCAGTGATTTCCCCAGCCTAGAGAGTGACCCAGACACTTGTTTGGATGCCCTTTCACCAGGACACTGTTGTTTGGATGTCCTTTCCAAAAGCATGATGAGAACTTCCATGCCCAACAGTGGGAACAACATTGACATTCCGACTGAAAGCAATCTTCTTGAGATAAACACAAGCCCCAACATCACACTGGAGACCAGAGGCATGTGGGAGATGCCTTCATTGGGCCTGGACTGGAAGGGTACCAAGGAATAGACAGACCCATTGTGGTGGCACTGCGGTCACTTCCAACAATTAACTCTTCCTTCTATTCCAACCCTGAAGCTTGAAGCTGTTTTCTGCTTAGTTTTCTCCCTCACTAAATCTGTAACATCTTGAGGATTTCTGAGTCTCAAGAGACTCTTCAGTCCTCTGCACAGTTTGGTCAGCTTTTTTCCCAGAAAGAAGGGAATGGGAAAGGTTTTGGGACCCGATACAAAACAATCTGTGTGCTGAATCAGCTAGTAGAGGGTTCATGTTTTGCAGACAACATCAAGCAAAGATACAGGAGACCTTTCTGTTCCCAGCTCAGAGACATCCCATCCACTGCTCTAACATCCACAGCATGTTAGGCTGTGCATTTAAACTGAGGGAGGAATGTGTGATTGAGGAGTGGCTCGGCCAGCAATTCAGAGGCAGAGATGCTCTTCAAAATGGCATGTCTGGTCAGGCAGGACATGTCCTGGCTCTAGAGCAGTTGTGTTATTTGGGACCCTGCTCCCAGTGTTAGCAAAGTAGGATCTCATGAAAGTTGAAATGGGAACAGTTATGTGAAGCTGCTCAAACTTACAAACTTTCAGTAAGTTTCAGGCTGAGCTTTGGATCAATTCTTATTCCTTCCAGATTGTTTCACTCATCCCTCCTGGGTATTCTTGATCGAATCACAAAAATGGTGAGCAGATTCTTACAACCTACTTTCTAATAAGCCCTTTAGGAAAGAAGAGTTGACAGCATCTTACAGTTTTTTCCTCTTTTTTCTTTTTTAAAATTATCTCCATGGCCTCTGCCAAATGCAAGGATGCCAAGTATGATCAAGCTGTGGATGGTACCATTCATTTGTGTCAATCCTCTTCACGCTAGATGAGCAGACAGGACATATGGGCCTACCCTTAACAAAGTATACACAAGAAATAAACAGGAGTTTTCTGCAAATCAGAACTTCCAAGTATGAGATTAACCCAAGGGCTGCCAGATGCAGAGAGGAGTTACTGTAAGTTGGGAAAGTTAAGAAATGTTATTTTACCTTCAGTTCCTGTAAATACATCTTGGAAAGTGATACAGCGAAGAAGAGAGGTCTCCAAGACCATACTGTGCTGCAGCTCCATGGATCAGTCTGGCAAACCAGCATCTCAGACAGAGTGTGTTTAGCCTCTCAAACACAGCCTGTACCTCATCCCCATGTCTTGAGGTTAGTCTGGTCATCTGCACCATGTGGAGTGTACCCTGACTCCTCACAACCCTCCTACAATTTCAGAGGTGAAAAGCAGAGCTGTGAATCCATGTTTGGGAAAACCTGCCTCTCTGGTGAGTGGAGAGAGAAGCTTAATCTGCTTAGCTTAATGAAGAGAAGGTGAAGACGTGACATGACTGCAATCTGTTAAGTACTACCACTGGGAGAAGGCTTTTTAACAGTGGAAGGCTTTATAATCCAGTAGACAGGAAGAATTAGATCCAGTGCACGGAAGATGAAGGCAGGTGGATACAATCTGGAAATAAAGTGCTTTTTTTTTTTTTGAAACAGTGAAAGCAATTAGCCACTAAAGAACCCACGGAGAGATGTACTATGCAGAGAGCCCCCAGCTCTTCAAGCCTTAAAGAAGGAGGCTTCATGGAGGCATTTAGCATGGTTTATAATGGGAATGAGGCTAACAAGGCCACAGTGCTGGTAACACACGGGTCTGTGTATACCACTCAATGACTCATTGCAAAGTCACTGGCAACCTTCAGCCAAATTTGGCAAGGACTGGAAGGCTCTAAGATAATCAGTTTGCTTATGGCTCTTGAAAACAGGGGAATGTGTAGAAGAGAGCAACCTTATTCAAAACCACCAATGCAGAAAAATCAATGGACTGTTATATTCCTTATTAGACTCTGGAGTGGAGTATCCACACAAGATGGAGAGAACACAAAGTGTCAGAAATGGCCTGGTATTCTGGAAATTACTGCAGTTCACATGATTAAGCACCAAAGAATTTGACTTCAGAGCACAGAAGAAAGCAGTATTGATCAGCTTTGATGCACCCTTTTCTTCAAGACCACCACAAAAGATCCATGGTCTTCCCCTCCTGGAAACCATGGACCTAGGACCAGGGTGGCAGCACTGGAGACATTGTATGCTGAGGCTGTTAGTGGAGGATCCTCCTGCCTCAAAGACATCTAACAAGCAGGAAGAGAACATTTACCAGGTTCCTCTGGAGTTCCCTCTCTGCCTGCAAAGCAGCTCTGTCACCCTAGGTGACTTGAGTAGTGTGATGAGGAGCAGAGACTTCACCAAAAGGAAGACTGGGACTTTTCACTCCACAGGGATCTCGTAGGTGTTTGGAAGTTTTACTACATAAGAAAAGCTCATCTGCCAAGAGCAGAGGGAAAGCCAGGGACTAGGGATTCCTGCCTTGTGCAAAGCCACCCCAGCAGAACACTGCTCACAGGGCAGAGCTAGAGAACTAAGCCATGAGGCTAGCAAGAGCTAATAAAGCCACTGGGACTTACAAGTCATGTCCATGGGGTCATTGCTGTGACATGAGATCAGATGTGACTGTACCATGCACCCATCTTGACTGGGATGTGGAGAGCATCAGATGCTCCAAGACCTGCAGCTCCCCACCATGTGTGAACATGCTCTTCGCAGCTCAGACAGCCACCAGAGTCCTGCCCCTCCACAGTCACCTGGTGCTACATGTGGCTGTGACATGGCTTCTGGCCACACACTGGCCCCACTAAAGGCTGATCCTTGAACTCCTCCTTGGATTTATCTGGATGCCCAGCAACTCCCTCGTCTTGGCTGCTCCTGAGATGTCATGGTAGTCTCTGTGCTGTTATGCTTTCCCAGTGCTGCCCCAAGAGTTTTCCGCCACACTTGGACTGAATCTGTCAAAGCCAGGGCATGTCACATAGAAAAGCAGGCCCAAAGACTCAGCAGGTGATGTCCTCAGAGAAGAGGAGGAAATTAAGCAGGGGCAAGGGCAAGAAAACACAAGTACTGGGCGTTATTGTAGAAACCCTATTTCTCCCACCTCCTGCTCTCAGCACAACAGCCAGTCCCTGTACTCTGACACCAACACTCCCATGCTGTGCTTGAGCAGCCCCAGGCTGGGTACTGCAATGCCCTCATGTCCCTATCCTTCAGATGAGCTCTCCCCGGGGAGCATCAAATCTGCTTGTGCTGATGCTGACACCTATTAACGGCGTGGCTGGGGCACTGCTGGGATATAAATACACAGGGCTGCTGTGCGGGGCTCGCTGCTGTGTGGGAGGGGCTGCTGTGCGGGGCTCTGTCCACATGCATTTTGCTGGCACAAGCAAACTCGCTCTGCCCATACAGAGAGAAGCCTTTGTCTCAGCCTGCAGAGGCTGGAGCTGTACCTGGAAGAGCCACTGGTGTACAGCCCTGTACGTGGAGCCACCAGAAAGAGACTCGGAGTCAGTGCAGCAGTGAAAAAGCGGCGCTGCTTGATCCCTGGGGCCTTTTATTCTGTTGTCAGTCTCTGCTTTGCACCCTTCCAAGGTGGAGAAAGAGCATCAAAAGGTGCTGATTGCCACGTAGGCAGAGGAGGAACGGCCGGTAAGCAGAGAGCGCTGAGGCTCCCAGCAGTAGTGGCAGAAATGGGAGAGAACCGTGCTGGGGAGATCACCAGGAATCGCTTTGAAATGAAAACTGGCGCGGCATCGTGCTCAATTTTCCAGTTCTTCCTACCTACCCAGGCTCCCTGGTCGCTCAGTGACACAGCAGCCTCCTGGAAACACGTTTATGCAGAGTGCTGCTGCCTTTCAAGTCTTCTGGGGCCACCACTGCTGCAGCGGGGATAGGACGGGAGCCACAGATGTGCTCAGTGCCCCAGGCAGAAGTGGGGAGAGGGGAGAAGGAGCTCTCTTTTAGGTCTCCTGATGAAATTCCACCTGGCTTTATTTCCCACTACAGCTGTGAAATACCAAGCTGCACACACGAATTTGCTACTCTTCCAGAAGAAGTTGCTACATACATACATTTATTTTAATGAGAAAACAAGCAGCTTGGAAGGATTTGTTCTGAAACCCAAGGAGATACGGAAGCTTGACAAAGAGGGAGAAAGCATGAGGGTGGCAGGAATGACTGCTAGCCATCCTCAGTTGCCACTGGATTTGGTACCCAAGTGCCAGCTTTTTCAGACCAGTAGCAGGATGTGATGGTCCACCTGGGCCCAGCTATGGTTCTTTAAGACACCTTAGAGTATCCAGATGCAAAAGAACCAGATGCCACATTCATGCCACAAAACAGGCATAAATGCACTTGTGGGCATCCACACTTATTTGAAAACAATCGTTTGAATAAAGCTCCAGGTCACAATGAAGAGTCACTTAATGCCAAGGAGATTATGATTTATTAGACAATGAGGCTCATTAAAGGAAAAGCCTGGCAAGCTAGAAAGAGTGAAAAACTGCATTTCCTGGAGCTGAACTCCCTAAAAAGACCCACATCTAATGGCAGCACATTCTCCTTTGACAGCCCTTATAGGCTGGGATGTGAAGTAGAGGGAGTGAGTCATTATAACCTTCTTTTCCCCTTAGCAGATAAGGAAACTGAGGCACAGGCAGCCAATTAAATGAAGATAATCAGTGCATTTCTGAGAGCTAATGTGGAGACACCCAAACTTCTCTTCCAGGCCATAAACATCTGTAGTTAATGACAAAATGTTAATTACTGGCAATCAGCTAATGAGGGTAAAAGCTGAACTAATTTTCTGCTGCCTGAAATGCTACTCTAGACCGTGTTTTGCCCATCAGCTGAACTGCTATTTAAAAAGAGGATGAAAAGGAAAAGAAAAAAAAAGC
>VYZU01027855.1:0-30560 GCA_013401355.1 Ceyx cyanopectus
CTCCTCAAAAAGCAATTAAATTTGGCAGAACTACCAGTATTTTGAGATCCTCAGTTGATGTTCCCACCAGGAATAGCTGAAGGCAAACAGCTATTTTCTGCTCCATCATTTCTTAGACGTGGGTTGGGTTGTTTTTTTTTTTGCTGTTACTGTTGAGAGGGTGACTTGTAGTTAGCAGAAATAATTTAATATTCAGCTTGTGCTGGCACTCATGGAAGTTTTTTTTTTCCACTGGGAAATGTCTTTCTTTAATGCAGCTAAATTCCCATGAGAGTATCACTGGGATTTAATTATTTATGGCTTCATTATAAAAATTAATTCTGATTTATTTGGATTTTTAATCATTAATTCTCCCAGCTAAACACTGAAAATTCTCCCGAGGAGGAAATCCAGTTCAAAATGGCTCAAAACTTACTCTGAATTTCTCCTGCAGCCCTAGTATTTGATTCTAGGCTGGGAAAATCCATGTGATTTTAGTGGGATTGGGATAGTTACATGAATCTTAAGTGTGGAATTTGCTGCTTTCTTAGGAAGCTTGGATTTGGTTCCTTTCATTTGGTGGTGTGAAACAGCACCAGCTTTCTGGCAGGGGTTATTGGCACACCCATCCTTCCCAACCTCTACATCTTTGGAGGTGTTTTAGGGGGGGGGGGAGGGATAAAATCATCACTTACCCTCCATCCCTGGTAAGCTCAGCATGGAATTCTCCCCCTGGATCCAGCCACTGAAGTTCCCCTGTCTCCCTTTATCCAATTTCTTCCCTGCTGGTGACACTTGGCTCTCCCTTCAGCCCCTGGATGTGGATTCCTCCCTGCTTGGTGCTGTCACTTGGCTGCTCCCTCTCCCAGGCTGGAGCACATCTTGCCTGCAGGTGCCTGTTGCTCTGCTTTGCCAGGGATCCAGGGAGAAGGGAAGGCTGGATGAAGCCTGGTCCTCCCTCCCCCCCCCCCCACCCCTTCCTTGCCTCTCGTTGGTGGGTGAAGTGCCTGAGCATCCCTGTTATAGGCTCTGCTGGGTGTCCCTGTGATGCTGGGGGGTGATTAATGTTGGCTGCTTGCTGACATCAGCAATGCCTGGGGGGGGTTTATAAGTAGAGGAGGGAACAAGCAGAGCTTCCAAATCCATGAACTCCTTCTTGCCCAGGGAGGTGGGAGAAACCCCATCCCTGGGCAGCTTCAAGGTCCAGCTCTCAGCAACCTCTGGCTGAGGGTATCAAAGTCACCTTTAACCTTTGGAATTCCCAACCTAAAGCATTCCAGGGTGTTTTCCCCATCCCTCCCCGCCTTGGTGAGCATCCCAGGGGGGGTTTTGGGGGCAGCTGCTGACACATGTTGGTGGTTTCTAAATCCCCCCAGCTCAGAAAGCTCTGCTAATCCAGCACTGGCAGGTGGAGAATTTTTGCTGCTTCTTTAGGAAGGTTGCTTTAAAACAAGGGGGATTTTTTTTGGATTAGTTGGCTGCTTCTTGTGATTTTTTTAATGAGTTTTTTTTTTTTTTTCTAAATACCTCGTGTTTCAGGGATTCATTTAATGATTCATTTCTGAGGGGTGAAGGGGAGCCCCCTCCTCTTAACCTCGTGGTGCTTTAACCCACTGAAATCAAATTTTTTTTGAGCTTTAGAGGTCTCTTCCAAGCCAGGCTGTTCTGTTTCTACAGGGAAATTTGGGCACATTAATTGTGGAGACTCAGTGATCCCCAGAGGTTCCTTCCACCCCCCTCCCCATCCTGTGATTCTATGAAGTCCAACCCCAGAATTAATTCCAGCATCCATCCAGGCTTTGATTTTGTCCAGAGCTGAAAAAAAAAATAATTGAATTTCCTTATGAATTACTTGCAGAGAGCAGTAATCACACAAATCTGGGTTGTTTGAGGGTTGTTTTTTTTTGTGTGGTTGAGACCAAAGAGACTTCAAACCCTAATTATGAGCTGAAAATTGGCGTTTTCTTTCAAAATGATGTGGGAAAAACAAAGGGAAAGAAGCTGTGCTTGAAACTCAGGGAGTTTAATTTGCATTTGCATCAATCACTGCTGCCCTTTGATACCTGTACAAGCAGAAAAACACAAAAGAAAATGTGTTTGTGGCTTTATAGATGGTAATGAAAGATGCCTGGTGGGGAAAACACAAAGTGCTGGCAGATTTTTTTTTCCTGCTAATGCTTGGATATTACTTGGAATTCCTGCCTCACAAAAGGGCACCTTTTGTATCTGAGCCACTTGGAGGGAGAGAGAGAGAGTGAAATATAAAATGATTTTATTTTTATCATGCTTTAAAGTGCTGTTTAAATGCTACTCAAGATGCAGGGGTTGTCATTTCCCCTGGCTGTGCTCTCCTTCCAGGCTCTGAATCTGGCATATTCCAGCATCTACAGCAACTACAGGAATTTTGTTGGACCCCCTCACTTCAAAGTCATCTGCAGACTTCTTGGCTACCAGGGCATTGCTGTGGTGATGGAGGAGCTGCTGAAGGTTGTCAAGAGCCTGGTATGTCCACTTGGCTTTGGCTGCTGTTCCAAGGGGCTTCTGCTAAGGAAAAAAAACCAAAGGGAAATCCTTCATCCTCACCCCATCACCCCAGTCCCTGTCACCAGCCCCTCCCCAGCTTCCCTGCAGCCCCTTCAGAGCCTGGAATGGCATCTGCTGAGCTCAGCCATGCTGACACTCCTCTGTTTGCTTGTAGCTGCAAGGGACCATTCTCCAGTATGTCAAGACCCTCATGGAGGTGATGCCCAAGATCTGCAGGTTGCCAAGACATGAGTATGGATCTCCAGGTCAGTTCCTCTTTGCTGTGCTGATGGCAGCCTGGAGAAGCTGCTTCTGCTCCCTGTCTCCTGGATCATGTCTCTTCTCCCTCCTTCTTCCTCTCTGCAGCTCCCTGCCAGCAGCTTGGAGTGAGCTGGGGGTTGGTTCTGCTCCCAGGGCCCAGCAGCAGAGCCCATGGGCTGGAGTTGCCCCAGGGGAGGTTGAGCTTGGAGCTGAGGAACCACCTCTGTGCTGAGAGAGTGGGGAGGCCTTGGCACAGGCTGCCCAGGGAGGGGGTGGAAGCACCAGAAACACCCAGAGGTGGCACCTGAGGCCAGGGTTTGGTGCTCAGGGTGATGCTGGGGAGATGTTTGGACTTGATCTTGGAGGGCTTCAAAACCCCAGGGAGATGATTCATGGGGTTTGTTTGGTTTTTCTTTTGCCTGCTGCTTGGCCACCTTGCTCTCCTGTGCTGGGATGGTGCTGAGACCCAAACTGCTCCAGCTAGAAGCTGAAACTCATGTTGAGAAGGGAACATCTCAGCCACTTAACAGGAGGAGTGACAGTTGCAGGAGCAATTATGTGGAAAGCTTCTTGCCAAGGGTGGAGAACTAATTGGCTAATTAGTATTTATCACCTTGTTCCTTCAAATCCAACTGCATTTTCCACACCCCCCCCCCTTCAAAATATTCCTCCTCCACAACTTCCAGTGAGCACAAATGAATCCTTCCCTGTGCCACCCACCTGCAGAGTGTGGGGTTCTTCTCCCAGTGGCTCTGAGGGTGATTAAATGGCACTCAAACTGGAACATGGGGGTTTTTTGGGGGGGGTTTGGGGGTTTTTTTGTGCTTCCCACAGCTCTCTTGACACTCATTAATGATCTTTATATGAAACTGAGGGTTACTAAGGGTTTCCTTCCTGGTTTTTTCTCTTCCTGGAAGGTAGGAATGGATGAATCATGACATAAAAATAATTTGGTGGAGGGTTTTAGCCTCTCTCTGACCACAGGAGCAGTGGGTGTTGTCCAACTGTCTGCCCAACATCATCCTGGCCACCAAACCCTGGCCTGCAGAGCCACCTCTGGAGCCCCTGCAGGGCTGGTGCCTCCACCCCCTCCCTGGGCAGCCTGTGCCAAGGCCTCCCCACTCTCTCAGCACAGAAATGCTTCCTCAGCTCCAACCTCAACCTCCCCTGGGGCATCTTCAGAGCACTGTGGCATTTCTTCTCCCTCTCCTTCTGAAGACACTAGACAGAGGAGGTGTGTGTGGGAATGTAAGGGGTCTCAGACTTTGAAACCAGGGCTCTCAGCCTTTCCTCCCCAGAGAGCTGTTCCAGCCCCTCCAGCATCCTCACAGCCTCCCTTGGACTCTCTCCAGCATTTCCCAGTCCCTCTGCAACTGGGGAGCCCAGCACTGGACACAACCCTCCAGCTGTGGCCTCACTGGGACAAAGGGGCAGCAGAACCTCCCTTGCCCTGCTGCCCACACTCTTCTTCATCCCCCCCTTGGCCTTCCTGACTTTTCAGGTTGGAGAGCTTTGCTCCAGGTCTGGTGTCTGGAATTCCTGGAGCCCCCCCAGATCCACCCTCAGGCAGTGGGTTTCTTCCTCCCAGGAGGAGCAGGGTACAGACAGTGGCATCAGGAGCCCTGTTTGCCAAGGGGTTTGTTTCCATGGGAACAGTGCAAAGCTCTGGGGAACTTGTTCATCTTGGAATCATAAAAATATTTGTCTAAAAATACATGAAGCAGAATTTTTCAAGGGGCTTTTCAAAAGTCCCTGAAGCTCTTAAAATAATATTGGTCTTAGAGCTTAAAGTTTCATCTTCCATAGAATTCTTATTTATGATTCTTTATTCTTTATTCTTTTATAGGATCATAATATGATAATAGATATAAATACTAACTATGATAATAATTATATATAAAATTCTCTATATTCTCATTCTCCTTGGTGTTATTCCCACTCTCCTTGGTCTCAATCAGCAATCCAGTTCCAGAACAAAAAGCTGATTTTTTTGCAACAGCTTTTGCTTCCCTTGGGAATCTGTGTCAGAAAATTTGGGATTAGGACATTGACATCACCCCATCTGCAGGAATTAGGGGGGTGGGGTTGGTTAAAATGCTTTTTAGGAGCAAAACCAAAAGGCTACAGCTCATTCAGAAACCAAATCCTGGGATGGCACAACCTTTGACTGGGCAAACTGGTTGGAAACTGGAGGTGGTTTCTGATGCAGGAAGAGGAATCAGTTGTGAGCTGTAAAACTCTTGTGCCTGGAATCATCCATCTGCTTCCCCACAGTAACAGACACACCCCCTGTGACCATCACTTTCTATTCTGGCTTTTGGGATGTAATTCTCTTATTTTTTTGGGGGCTTCTCTTCTGTGATTGCAGGAATCTTGGAGTTTTTCCACCATCAGCTGAAGGACATAGTTGAATATGCTGAGCTGAAGACTGTCTGCTTCCAGAACCTGAGGGAGGTGGGAAATGCCATCCTGTTTTGCCTCCTCATTGAACAGAGCCTGGTAGGTGCCAGCTGTGCTGCTTCCCCAACCCACCTCGTCCCCCCAGACCCAGTTTTGTCACTGGCATCACCAGGAGTGGGCACCAAGTGGAAACCAGGGAGTTGCAGCTCCACGGGAGGAGCAACTTCTTCCCTGGGAGGTGCCAGAGCCTGGAATAAGAAAGAACAAGTGTCTTTCTCCACCCACCCCTGGAGCCATTCCAGGTGGGGCTTCCAGAGGAGGCCCTGAGCACCCTGCTCTGCTTGCAGATGCTCTTCAGGAGGGGTGGCTGATTGTCCAGTGCCACCAGTGGTGCTCTGGAGACCCTTCCCTCCTCAGCTCCTCTCCTTCCCTCTCCCTGCAGTCCCTGGAGGAGGTCTGTGACCTGCTGCACGCGGCGCCCTTCCAGAACATCCTGCCCAGAGTTCATGTCAAAGGTACCAGCTGAGGGGGGAATCCTGCCACAGGGGGGGTGGTTTCCAGTTCTCCTGCCAGCTCCAGTGCCCATCTCCCTGCCCAAGACTGCTGAGTATTATGGGATGTTGGCAACAGCTCCAGGTCCTTTTGCTTGGGGGAGGAGCTCTGGGGCAAGGAGGAGTGTGATGGGGAATTCATCATTCATATGAATCCTTTAGTGAATTAATCCCTACAAATCCTTCTTTCTCTTTTCTGCCTAAAGACTGGGTGAAAAGAAGAAATTAATTTGATTATTCTTTCGGCTAATTGCAATTTATTCCCTTTGGGTTCTGTTTCTGCTTCCAGAGGGTGAAAGACTGGATGCTAAAATGAAGAGGCTGGAATCCAAATATGCTCCACTCCACCTGGTCCCTCTCATTGAGAGACTGGGCACACCCCAGGTAACCAACCCCACTTTGTGCCAGGGGCAACCCAAACGTTCCTGAGGCTGTTTCACACCTGCCCAGAGCTCTGTCCCAACTGCAGCCTCCACATCCAGCTTCTTCATGGGGTGTGGTTGCTTTTTCAGCTTCAGAGATTTGGTAAAGCTCAGGAGTTCTGAAATACTGGGGACTGGGTTGGAATTAATGGATTAATGAATGGATTTGGTAAAGCTCAGAAGTTCTGAAACACTGGGGACTGGGTTGGAATTTGCATAAGGTCATGGAATGGGTTGGAAAGGACCTTCAGGATCATCCAGATCCAACCCAGCCATGGCAGGGGCACCTCCCACTAGAGCAGGGTGCTCAGAGCCCCATCCAGCCTGGGTTTGAACACAGCCAGGGATGGAGCATCCCCAGCTTCCCTGGGCGACCTGTGCCAGGGTCTCACATCCTGAGAGGGAAGAATTTCCTCCTTATTTCCAGTCTAAATCTCCCCTCTCCCAGTTTCAAACCATCACCTCCAGACTTCTCTGGTCTCGAGATGCCCAAACTGGGCACAACACTCAAGCTGCAGCCTCCCCAGTGCCCAGCCCAGGGGCACCAGCCCTGCCCTGCTCCTGCTGGACACGCTGCTCCTGAGCCAGCCCAGGGTGCCCTTGGCCTCCTTGCCCACCTGGGCACTGCTGCCTCCTGCTCAGCACCCCCAGCTCCCTTTCTGCCCAGCAGCTTCCCAGCCACTGCTCCCCCCAGCCTGCAGCTGCCTGGGCTGGGTGACACCCAAGGGCAGCACCCACTGGAGTGGCCAAGTGGCTTTTTTTTTTTTTTCGGGGGTTTTTCCCCCTTTTTCCCTCTCTCTCTCTCTCCCCTCCCAGCAAATCGCCATCGCGCGTGAGGGGGACCTGCTGACCAAGGAGAGGCTGTGCTGTGGGCTCTCCATGTTTGAGGTCATCCTGACCAGGATCCGCTCCTTCCTGGACGACCCCATCTGGAGGGGCCCCCTGCCCAGCAACGGGGTGATGCACGTGGACGAGTGTGTGGAGTTCCACCGGCTCTGGAGTGCCATGCAGTTTGTCTACTGCATCCCCGTGGGGACACACGAGTTCACCGTGGAGTACGTGGGGTGGGGGGGAGATGGGGGGAGGGTGGGTGTTGCCCATCTGTGAGAGAATCCTGGAAGGGATGGCTTGGGAGGGAATTCCAAAGGGCATCCAGTCCAATCCAGCTGCAGTCATAGGGATGTGTCTAGCTCTGGGTGCTCAGGGATTCCTCAAGTGCCTCCATCACTTCCCTGTTGTCCTCACAGCAAAGATAGGATCAGGGGCACTGGGCACCAACTGGAATCCAGGGAGTTGCAACTCCACAGGAGGAGAAACTTCTCCCCTGGGAGGTGCCAGAGCCTGGAATAAACTCCCCAGGGAGGTGCTGGAGTCTCCTGCTCTGGAGCCTTTCCAACCCCCCTGCATCTCTTCCTATGTGGGCTGCCCTGGCTGCCCCTGCTCTGGCTTCCATCCCCTCCAGAGCTCCCTCCCAACCCCCACACCCTTCCACAACCCTCCTCCTTTGAGCTGGAAGCTGTTGGTGATCCATGTTCTCCATGTTTGCCACGGCAGGCAGTGCTTTGGGGATGGGCTGCACTGGGCTGGCTGCATGATCATCGTGCTCCTGGGGCAGCAGCGGCGCTTCGATGTCCTGGATTTCTGCTACCACCTCCTGAAGGTCCAGAAGCACGATGGCAAAGATGAGGTCATCAAGAATGTGGTGAGTGGAAAAAACCAGCTCTTCCAGTTGCTCCAGTTCCAGGGGTGAATGGGAGGAATCAGGGGTGAGGATGGATCAGAGCTGCTGGAGGATGATTGGAGTTGGTTGAGTTAAAAGGGACAAATCGTGAGGGTGTTAGTGGTGGAGTTTCCAGTGTGGCCAGTGAGAATTCCCATTTTCCTGGCTAGGTGGAATTTTCTTAACCCTTTCTGCTCCACTGGGGCTCCAAAAGCAGTGTCCTCAACACCCCAACATGCACAGAGAAAATTTCCACCTCCTCCCAACCTCGATTAGCATTTAGTGGGAGAGGAGTTAAGAGCGATTTGCTGCCCAGGCCGAAGCTTTTCCCTCTCCCTCAGCATCTCCCTCTCCCTCAGCATCTCCTTCCTCTGCCCTCTGCAGCCTTTGAAGAAAATGGTGGAGAGGATCCGGAAATTCCAGATCCTGAACGACGAGATCATCGCTATTTTGGACAAGTACTTGAAGTCGGGGGATGGGGAGAGCACCCCCGTGGAGCACGTTCGGTGCTTCCAGCCTCCTATTCATCAGTCTCTGGCCAGCAATTAACACTCCCCGCCCCTTAACGATGGCTTTTTTAGCACCTAATTAGGCTTCCAATCCCAAGGATGAACCCCGGGGGCCGGGGGTTTAGGGAATGCTCTCTGCCTTTTTCAGGATCCATGGGGGGTGCTCTGGCCTCTCTCTCCTGGACACAGCCCATTACTTATTTTTCTAGACTCAAAAAATTTTATATGCTGATGGAAAAAAAACCCAACCTGCTGTAAAAAGCTCTTGGAAATCTCTTTTCCTTCCTGCAGCCAAGGGGCCCTTTTGGAATGGCCTTGGCAGCCTTTTTCCTTGGAGGAATAGCTGGGGAAGGTGAGAACATGATTTCTGTTGGAAAAAAAAACCCTACTAATTTAGAAATCAATTCCTAATTTGTAGAGAATTAATTGCTTCATTAGCTTTTATTAAAAAAAAAAACAAATTCCAAACAAATTTTGCTGGTGTTTTTGTCAATGATTTTTCTCTTGGGAATGATTTTTCTCTTGGGAATAATTTTTCTCTTGGGAATTATTTTTTCTCCTCAGATTTTCCTCTCTTTGCAGAGTTCAGTCGTTCTGCAAATGAAGGTTAATTAAGGGGATTGTTTCCAAGTTATTGTCCCAAGTTTCTGTGTTTAAAGACAATTGGAGTAGTGATTCCTGCTTGGGGGATCCCAGCAGAGCCTTGGGATGAGCCAAGGAGGAGTGAAGCTGACTGGGTCAGAAGCAGGTGGGTAAGGACAAGTTTTTCCTCAGGATGTGAATTCTGGGGACTATTTGGTTGATGGTTTTATCCCAGAGTGGGAATCCAGGGAGGCTTTGAGAACCTGTTGGGTTTTTCTCCTTTCCCTCATCACCAATTCCAGGTTATTTCCAGCTCATTCTTCCTCCTGCTCAGCTCTTTCCAGAGGTTCCACTGAGGCACCAGCCCTGCAGGGGCTCCAGAAACACCCAGAGGTGACACCTGAAGCTCTGCTCTGGTGGGTAGAGAGATGTTGGGATGAAGGTTGGACTTGCTGATCCCAGATCCTTCCCAACCATGATGATTCCATGATGACAGCAATGGGCTTGAGTCCAGCAATGTCTGACAGATGAGGATGGGTGACCTGTGCCAGGGTCTCCCCACCCTCAGAGGGAAGAATTTTCTTATTTCCAGTCTAAATCTCCTCTCTTCCAGTTTCAAACCATCACCCCTCATCCCATCACCCTAATCCCTTGTAACCAGCCCCTCCCCAGCTTCCCTGCAGCCCCTTCAGATCCTAGAGGCCACTTTGAGGTCTCCCCAGAACCTTCTGCGGGCTGAACAACCCCAGCTCCCTCAGCCTGTCCTCCCAGCAGAGCTGCTCCAGCCTCTGAGCATCAATGTGGCCTCCTCTGGACATGTCCTGACCCTGGCACAGGGAAGCTGTGGATGCTCCATCCCTGGGTGTGTTCAAATCCAGGCTGGATGGGGCTCTGAGCACCCTGCTCTAGTGGAAGGTGTCCCTGCCCTTGGCAGGAACTGGATGAGCTAAAGGTCCCTTCCAACCCTGACAATTCCATGATTCTATGAATCCCCTCCCTGGACTTGCTGGCAACAGATCTTGATGCAGCCCAGGGTCCAAAGTGAGTCTTGCTGAGCTGTAACTTTCCCTTTCCACACTGGGACAGGAATCCTTGGAGCTGCAGTCAGGGCCCAAGCAGAAAGGATCCAGGTTCACTGCCATCTCTTTTTTTTTTTTTTTTACCACCACTGCAGAAATAAAGAGATTTATTTGGGCTAAAATTGGCATTAGTGCAATACATCTTCAACCAGAAGAACCAAATGGAAGTATTTACACATAACTTACTTCATCAGCAAGAAAAACCCGACTGTGGTCTGAGGTCATTTTGGGTTAAAGTAAAAAAAAACAAACAAACAAAAAAAAACAACGAAAAAAAAGGCAACTAAAAATCTCTTCCTGGTATCCCTTGATCCAAATTAATCAGGAATTAAGGATTGTCTACTGTTCAAAAGTCTTGATGATTCTCCAGACGTTTCACAGCAGAAGAAAAGGATGAAAACTTCCCCAAGTGTCCTGAAGTGCTGACCCTCAGTAGGCTGCCAGATTCCCATTCCTCCTGGCAGGGAGGCTGTCGGGAGCCTGGATCTCGCTCAGGCAGGGAGAGGTTTCCTCCTGGTGGCCGAAGCAGTCGTAGGTGCCCCCCAAGGAGCCGTTGACCCCTCTCTCCTCCTTCCTCAGGGCCAGGGGCAGGTTGGCCAGGGTGAAGTTGACATCTTTGAAGGCGTGGAGGAGGAAGATGCCCACGATGATGGTGAGGAAGCCGCTGAAGGTGCCGATGACGTCGTCGGGCGCCATGTGCCGCCACTCCTTGAAGAGGATGGCGGAGCAGGTGAGGACGGAGGTGGTGAAGATGACGTAGTAGATGGGGGTGACGATGGAGGTGTTGAAGATATCCAAGGCTCTGTTCAAATAGTTGATCTGAGTGCTGACACAGAGCAGGAGGCTGAAGAGGAGGAGCCAGAAGAGGGGGTGGTTCAGCACGGCTTTCCCCGCCAGGAACTCCTTGATGGCGATGCCCAGCCCCTTGACGCAGGACACGGAGAGGGCGCCGATGACGGAGCAGATGGTGATGTAGACCAGGATGTTGGTCTGCCCGTGCCGGGGGCCCACCACCAGGATCAGGATCAGAGACACTGTCACCACCAGGGTTGCAAACACCACGAAACCTGAGGAGGGGGAAAAAAATCAATCATTGGATCTAGGAGGTGATGCTTGGAAATCTACCAGGTGTTGGGGGGTCACAGCACAGCAAGGGGGCACCCTGGGCTGGCTCAGGAGCAGGGCAGGGCTGGTGCCCCTGGGCTGGGCACTGGGGAGGCTGCAGCTTCAGTGTTGTGCCCAGTTTGGGCACCTGGAGGCCAGAGAGCTGTGGAGAGGCTGGAGCAGAGGAGGGGAAGGGTCTGAGGAATCACCTGCTGAGGAGCCAGGGAAGGAGCTGGGGCTGGGCTAGGTGAGGAAGAAGAGGCTGTGGGAAGCCCTCCTCACTCTCTGCAGCTCCCTGCCAGCAGCTTGGAGTGAGCTGAGGGTTGGGCTCTGCTCCCAGGGCCCAGGAGCAGAGGCCACAGGCTGAGGTTTCCTGGAGCCTGACAGCAGTAGTGATGGAAGCATCATAAAGCAGTGGTGGCAGTGGCCAGACCAAGGCAGCGTTTTTCTTACCTGGATCTCCCAGTTTGTGGGACATTTCATTCAAAGTTTCCACTTCCTCCTCCTGTGGAGCATGGATTACCATCACAGTTGATCCCAGTATGCTGAGCAAACACCCTATTTTCCCATGGAGATTAAGTTTTTCATTTAAAAAGAAGGATGACAGAATGGCACTGGGAAGAAAAGAAGAGGAAAGATGGAATTAGTAACATTCCTTTGGGGATCTGCTCCATCTGCAGGGTGGGTGTCCAGGAGAAGGGGCCAGTTTCTTTTCCATGGTGCCCAGTAACAGGACAAGGAATAATGGGGATAATCTAGAACCCAGAAAATTCCAGCTCCACAGGAGGAGAAACTTTTTCCCTGGGAGGGTGCCAGGACTTTTTCCATACTGCCCCATAATCTCACAAGGGATGTATTTCTGAACAGGTATTTGGCTTCCTTCTCTGAAATGACATTACCTTGTGTGTTTCTTACCTTACAAGGACACTGAGAGCTCCCAGAGGAGTCACTAATGTAGCTGGTGCAAAAGCATAGGCAGCAAAGTTTGCTACTTCACCAGCTCCCACTGCAGAAGGAAAAGAAAATCCCAAAGAATTAGGCTTCTAGTGGAAGATTCTCAGTCCAGCCTTCAGCTGACAAGAACATGCCCCCCCTCTTCCTCCCCTCTTCCATGGGTGGAAAAGGAGCTGGGGGAATACAACAGGTACTGACTTTAACTCAGCCACATTAAAAGGTGGTTTGTTTTGCTGGATGTGTTCAAATCCAGGTTGGATGAGGCTCTGAGGAACTTGGGTCTAGTGGGAGATGCCCCTGCCCATGGCAGGGGGGTGGAATGAGATGAGCTTGAAGGTCCCTTCCAACCCATTCTAGGATTGTTCAAGCAATAATAATAATTCAGAAGATAGAGATAATCCCAAAAGATGGCTCCCTATGAAGAATCCTGCCCACCCAGGCATTGCTCCAAGAGGAAAACCAGCACACAAAGAGCTATGGGAAGAGCAATTCTGCCAAGTTCCACTAGGATTATTGAATGGAGATTCAGGGCTTTGATACTTACTTGAGAGAAGTCCAGCCCACCACAGCCACTCCTTCAGGTAGGCATGGCCACCCTGACCTGGAACAGCCAGAAAAAAACCCTTCAAAACACACCTCAAACCAGCAAGGCCTGCCACTGTCACATCACCATCACCCAAACCAAACTCCCACTTCCCTTAAATCCATGGACAGGATTTTTGCCTCTTGAAGGGGTCGAAAACAAACCTCTCAGGGAGCTGCAGAGAGGGAGGAGGGCTCCCCTCAGCCTCCTCTTCCTCACACCACCTATTACATGGGATTTTTAGCTTTCCAAACCCATCTCCTGGCCACTTGAACACAAAGTTCTCCTCAGTTCCCACAGAGAGCTGCTTCCCAGTTCAGTTGGCAAGGTTGAATAAATGTACCTGCTCTCATGGAGCCTTTCCTAGCCAGTCTGAGAAGCCCTTTCTTCTTCAGGATGAAACTGCCTCCAATGAAAATGCTGGAGCTCATTGCCAACACCAGACCAATACAGAAGTCATATTTGCCACGAGTTTGGCTCATCTCTAACTGCCTGGAAGCCTCTCACCACTGAGCCAGGAACAGCAGAGCTTCTGTTGCTCAACAGCTGATGCAACACTGAAACCTGAGCAGAAGAAACACAGAATTCACTGATAGGAAAATCCTCTCCAGCTTGTGTGGCTGGTGGAAATCAAGCAACCTTTGAAGGCTGGGGAGGTTTGAACCCTGGATGGGTGACTAACAGGTGTAAGAGCTGAACAAACCAAAGTTCTCTGAGATAAATGAAGGACAACTCATGAAAAAAAAAATAAATCACACAGCTTGAAGTACTCAGATCTACACCCTGTGGCCAACCATCCCCACCAAACCACCACTTACATGGAAATCAGTTTGTCAGAGGGTTTGGGAACAGCCACAGCATTTCTTCTGGAGAGACTCACTAGGAAAATCAAAGAGAAGATTACTAGAGTCATTTTTAGGCTAGAAATCAAGATTTTACCCACTTTGCTGCAATGAGGAGATGCAGCTAACACACAATATTTTGAATTTAAGGTATTTTTAGATAGAATTTTTCAACTAAAGGTTAAAAAAAAACCCAACTCCAAATATTTTCAAGGTGATTATAGTATGAAGGTGATTGTCAGGCTGTGATTTGAAGGCAACTGATGATGATGACAGTACAGAAAACTGGTCTAGAGGAAGAACACACCCAGAGAAAACAAGTTTAATTTCCTGGGCACACCAACCACAGGTGTTCCAAGAGCAGCCTTTAGCTCCCTGAACTATGATTTCCCTGATTTCCAGATGACCTGTGACCTTAAATTGCATGAAACTTTTGATTTCAACACAAAAGGGGAGGAAAGAAGAGGGTGGAACAAAGTGTTTCCACTTCAGTGCCTCCTGGAATGTGAACTCCATGGCTAAAAAGCTGCTTCCACAGAGGAGAAAGAATCAAGGAGTTTTTTTACTGTGAGGAAAAGCAAAGAGATTTCTGCAGGAGTGCAAGCTAACAGGGAATTTCAAACACCTATAGGTGCAAAATCCAAGTGGCAGGCACTGGAAGTTTAACACCTCAGGAAAAGAGTTTCTTTTCACCCTAAGGAACTGGTGTGTCCTCAGAAATATCATCCAGAAAACCTTTGGAAAGAAGCAAACACTCATTGGGATGTTTCAATGGGATACTCATTGGCTCCCTGATGTGATGGCATGAGGACATCAGACTTTTCTAGCTCCAGAAGCTCCAAAGTGCCCACAATAAACACCCACTTTTGGACTGCCTGTGGATTCTCTGTCTCTCAAAGGTCCTTTCCTCCCACTCAGAAGATGTTCTGTTTATTGTAATATCCAGAAACACGAAAAGCAGGGTCAGGAGATGAAATTAAAAAGGAGATTAGCTTGGTTCATCAGCTAAAGAAAATGAGTGTCACCACCACAAGTCATGCCAAGCATGGAAAATAAACATTTCTGTTTGTTTTGGGTTGTTGTTCCACCTTTGGCTCTTGGCCACCAGCCAGAGAGCTCACAGGACAGTCTCTTCTCCTAGGGGCAACCTAAATACAAACTCAAATATTTACAATTTGAGGCGATCTTGGTCAAAACTTCATCTTAACTGTGACAAAGATGACACCACTGAGCAAAAAAAAAAAAAGGACCTTCACAGGCTATTTAGATGGAGAGAGGTTGTCCTGCAGCTGGAACAGAGGAGGCTCCGTGGGAATAGGAGGAGGAAAATCTTCCCTGGGAGGTGCCAGAGCCTGGCCCTGGCTGCCCAGAGAGGTACAGAGGGGTTGGATCAACAGGCTGCTTTGAATAACTACACCCTGACTCTTGGATGTTCTATTCTTCTTTCCCCCAGAGAAACAGAAACACTCCCTGACAACACAAATGTTCAGTGATCAGCTCCAAATAAACACCAGTTTAGTTCCTTAACCCTAATATGGCAATGTGAGGTTCCTAAAATATAAATTCATTGGCAATATAATTGGCATTTTAAGAGTTCAGCTAAAAATATGATGTCCGTGGTTCCAAGTTAACCTCATTTTTATCCATTTCAAAATATTATTTTTGTTTGAAAAACACTTGAATAACCAAGTACTGACAGTTGAAATTTGATTTTCCTTAGGTCTCACCAGTTATTTCACTTCATTTATCAAAGAAACTCACTTGTGATCTAAGCTGTAACATGCTGAAGTTGAACTGAAATCTTAATCAAAGTTTTGTTAAGCACTAAGGTTATTTAAAATAATTGTTTTAATTATTGGTTTTGGCACAGTGAGTTTTCAGGGAAAATTCCTATACAGACCTCCAGGGCAGCAGGGAATGTGAACACAGGAATATTCAACTAAAATCCCCAGAAATATAGCTCTTTACCCAAGTTAAATGAATATCCAGTTTTCTGGATGTCTTCTGCTTTGTATTTTCTATTTTTAGTTATTCTCTTGGATAAAATGGATGACCTTCAATTAATACATCCATGCAACTAAAATTGAACTCTTAATTCATCAGCTGAACATAAACTACCCACAGTTGATATTTTATTGTCTGTATTCCCTAGAAATCTCTCAAAAATCAAACTGAAGATAAATCAGGGAGTTAAAGTCAAATCCAGAATGACAGCAACTGGTTTTCCTCTGACATGACTGATTAGCAGAAGAAAACAATGCAACCAGCTCCTGACAAGAGACCTGGTCCCATTTTTTAATAGAAAAACCAAAACAACATAAATCAAACTGCATATAATGAGGCACATCCAAAACATTCAGTGTTGGCCACGTTTTAAGCACATTTTTTAGATTTTAAGTA
Organism: Ceyx cyanopectus; assembly: GCA_013401355.1. NCBI lineage: Eukaryota > Metazoa > Chordata > Aves > Coraciiformes > Alcedinidae > Ceyx > Ceyx cyanopectus. Next base: position 15,910 of record VYZU01027855.1, read on the forward strand.
CATTTTTTAATGCTTTACTTAAAAATGTTAAAGATCTTGCTGGAGAATGGAGGAAACTGACTGGTTAAAAACGATCAGGGAAATAAAACCAACCAGGAACTAAAGAGTCAGACCCACCCTGTATCTTCAGAGGTGAAAATGAGCACAGATCATCATTCTGAAACACGATGCAACCTTAAAATTCGCTTTTTTTTCCCCTACCTCATATTAGTAGAGCACTGCCAGGGCTCTGAAGTTCTGCTGAAGCAGATCAGGAACCTCAGCTAAACTCAAACCTGAAGCAAACCGAAGACAAACTGCTTTAACTCGCTGATTAACAGCCCTCCATTGAACAGCTCTGCTGCAACTAGTGTTGTCATTGCCTAGCTCTGCCTAACTAACAAAACACCCACGTTTTTCCTTCTAATCTCGCTTTCCAGAGACCAAACCACTCCGAGTTTCCTCATGAAGGAGAAACCAAGACGGAGAAGGTCTCGTTGAGCTTCAACCAGCCCCAAGGGCGGGACAACCCCGCACTCGCCACCACCCGCCCGCTCCTCCCGGCCCCGGGGACTCTGCGCTGAGGGGGAGGGAACCGAGGAGGGGATGGAGGAGCCCCCAGCGCTCCCGTAGAGGCATCAGGAAGGCAAACAGCAGCCGGGACAAGCCAAGGCCGACCCGGAACCCGAGGGGTGCGAAAAGGCCCCTCCCGGTACCAGAGGCCTGGCCGGGGTGCGGGGGGGACGCGCCCGGTGCCCGCAGCCACCGCCTCGCCCACCGAGGGGCCGACCCGCGCTAACCATCACCACCTCACCCCTCAAACAACCGGCCCCGTTCCCCCAGGAGGGGGTCCCTCCCGCCTCTCCCCGGTTACCTGCGGCCTCCGACCCCTCACACCCCCTCCGGAAGGGGCCCCGAGGCCGCCGCCGCGCACGGGTGAAGAGAAGGCGGGGGAGGCGGGTGCGGGCGGTGAGAAGGGGTGTTAGCAGCGACTTCCACCGCCATGAGGGGGAGGAGGGAGAAGAGCAAGAGAAGCCAGCGGCGGGGAACCGGCCGCCCCCTCAGCGCTGAGCCCGGCAGCGGCCGCCGGAAGGGGCGAGGCCGCGGTGGCCGCCTCAGGGGGTCACGTGACTCCCTCCCTCACGGTCTCCGTCCCTCTCTGCCGCAGCGCCCCCTAGCGGCCCGCCAGAAACAGCTCCGTTCCTCTCCCTCTCTGCCGCAGCGCCCCCTAGCGGCCCGCCAAAAACAGCTCCGTTCCTCTCTGCCGCAGCGCCCCCTAGCGGCGCGCCAAAAACCGCCCCCCCCTCAGCCTCGGGGTCACGTGACCCTCCCCTCACGGTCCCTCCCTCTCGGCCGCGGCCAGCTAAAAACCGCCCCCCCCCCCCCCCCCCCCCCCCCCCCGGGGCCCCCCCCCCCCCCCCCCCCGCCCCCCCCCCCCCGCCCCGCCCCCCCAAAAACCCCCCCCCCCCCCCCCCCCCTCACACGGACCCTCGGTTTGTGGGACCCCCTCAGGCGACTCCTCGGGCTCCGGGTCAGCCTTGGCTTGTCCCGGCTGCTGTTTGCCTTCCTGATGCCTCTACGGGAGCGCTGGGGGCTCCTCCATCCCCTCCTCGGTTCCCTCCCCCTCAGCGCAGAGTCCCCGGGGCCGGGAGGAGCGGGCGGGTGGTGGCGAGTGCGGGCTGAGTTCGGGGCTCGTCCCGCCCTTGGGGCTGGTTGAAGCTCAACGAGACCTTCTCCGTCTTGGTTTCTCCTTCATGAGGAAACTCGGAGTGGTTTGGTCTCTGGAAAGCGAGATTAGAAGGAAAAACGTGGGTGTTTTGTTAGTTAGGCAGAGCTAGGCAATGACGTTAGTTGCAGCAGAGCTGTTCAATGGAGGGCTGTTAATCAGCGAGTTAAAGCAGTTTGTCTTCGGTTTGCTTCAGGTTTGAGTTTAGCTGAGGTTCCTGATCTGCTTCAGCAGAACTTCAGAGCCCTGGCAGTGCTCTACTAATATGAGGTAGGGAAAAAAAAAGCGAATTTTAAGGTTGCATCGTGTTTCAGAATGATGATCTGTGCGCATTCTCATTTACAGCTCACAAAAGTGAGAAATGAGCTCGCAAATATAATCATTTATAACACAATTCGTTATAAAGCCAAAGCAAACAGTGTTTGGGGGCAGAACTCTGCATCTTGCAAGGCAGAGACACAAAAGGTCTTTGGGCAGGGCTGGTTTTGTAGTGAAATTGTCACCAAAATGGGAGGATTGTGAGGATTTCTTTGGGATAGGAGGGAAATTCTTGCCATGGGTACATCCCCTTTCTCCTCCCTCCTGGATTTGGGGTCTGGGGGCTTTTAAGATGAAGGCTGCAGTCTTATTCTGGATGAAATCAACTGAGGGGAATGCAATTCATTTAAACATGGAGGTATCTTTATCTTAATTAGTGGTTAATGTATGATCCACTCCATCTGATCCCTGAAATTCCTCTCTGCTGGGAGTTTCTGTCTCTTCCTAGGCAGTTAACTTGACTCCCCATATCTTATCACAAGTAAGTTGATCTACTGAACACAAGAAGCTTGTTAACCATGCATTAAAGCAAAATTTCATTCTCAACTCATTACGAGTACATCTGAACAACACTAGACTATAAATTCTACTCATTAATGACAGCAAAACTTGATTATTAAAGCCTTTATCTCTCACATGAGGTAACATCTCTTCAGTGCAGGTCCCACCCTCTCACTGTGTGTTTTGGACCAACACAGGCTGTGATCTCATGCCAAGAGCTGATGGATGTGGTTAGACAAGTTTTTCTCCTCGGCTTATAGTGAAGAGTTTGAAATAATCATCAACAAGCTCCAAGAATAGAATATTCAGGGTTATAGAACAGAATATTTGGGGTTGGAAGGGACCTCTGAAGATCAAGTCCAACCCCCCTGCCACAGCAGGACAGAACTAGAGCAGATTGTTCAGAAATGCAGCCAGATTCATCCAAAATCATCAAAATCCAAGAACTTCAAAGCCAGGGGTTGTGTTCAGTAACAGAAAATACTCAGAGCATCTCTGAATAATTTACAACAGGTATTTCAGGAGTGGCTGCTGAGTAGGTGGAAAGAACTCTGCCTCTCAGAGAGGTGGTGACCTGCATAACCTAACCCATTCTTGGAGGGTAACTCAGCAGCACCTCCTGGCAGGGAGCTGCAGAAAGTGAGGAGGGCTCCCCTCAGCCTCCTCTTCCTCACCCTGCCCAGCCCCAGCTCCTTCCCTGGCTCCTCAGCAGATGATTCCCCAGCCCCTTCCCCTCCTCTGCTCCAGCCCCTCCACAGCTCTCTGGCTTCCAGGTGCCCAAACTGGGCACAACACTCAAGCTGCAGCCTCCCCAGTGCCCAGCCCAGGGGCACCAGCCCTGCCCTGCTCCTGCTGGACACGCTGCTCCTGAGCCAGCCCAGGGTGCCCTTGGCCTCCTTGCCCACCTGGGCACTGCTGCCTCCTGCTCAGCACCCCCAGCTCCCTTTCTGCCCAGCAGCTTCCCAGCCACTGCTCCCCCAGCCTGGGGTGGGTGACACCCAAGGGCAGCACCCAGCCTGGCATCAGATCTCCTTCCCTCTCTCCCTGCTGTCTCCCCAGGTACCATGGCAGANCCAGCCCTGCCCTGCTCCTGCTGGACACGCTGCTCCTGAGCCAGCCCAGGGTGCCCTTGGCCTCCTTGCCCACCTGGGCACTGCTGCCTCCTGCTCAGCACCCCCAGCTCCCCTGGACACACGGGCAGTGTCAAGCTGAGGGGGAGGAGGGCCAAGGACTCTGGATCCTTCCTCACTCCTGCACTGGCCTCCAGCCCTGGAGGGCTCTGGTCCTTCTGGTTCCATCCTGAGCTGCCTGTTCCTGAATCCAGCCCCTGAATCCAGCTCCTGAATCCTGCTGGGCCCAACCTGGGATCTCCCAGCACCTGCTCCACAGCACCAGAGGTGATGGAATTGCCATGGGGGGGTGAGTTCCATACTGGGGTTGTACAGATTTGCATATAACCCAGTATTATTATTCCCATTACATCTGTCCCAGTCCCTTTTCCAATGGCTGAGCCTCATTCTCTGGGGAGGGAGGGGGTGACAGGGAGGGGCTGTCACAGGCACCCTGACCCTGCCACTTACCCAGAGAAGACCCTTTGCAGATCTTTTACACTGGAGAAGAACAATTTGCCTCGTTTTAAACACCTCCCAGTGCTGACCAGCAGTGACTCCAGTACCTCACCTACAACACAAATGGTTCTTCATCAGGCCTCTGAGCATTTACCAAGCAAACCACCAGCAATAAGCAAAGAAACCAAACCACAAGCCCCCCCAGATCCCACAGCAACAAACCAAGGAGCACCCAGATCCCTCCATTCCTGGTGCATTTGCCAGTCCCTGATCCCAGGAGGATGAAGATGGGCACCCACTGGCATTTTCCAAGGGATTCTTGCTGCTGGAAGCTCCCTGAGACAACAACCACGTTGGAACCAGCTGAGCCCTTCCCATGCCAACTCCTCCCTGCCCAGCAAAGAATCTGCCACCCTCAGTGAAAGCAGAGCTGCTGTTTTGCCAGAGGCTACGTGGAAATAGTTGGGGATTAGGCTGGAACAGCAGCTGCACGTGAGGAAAAGTTGTTTTGGGGGAAAAAAAAGTTGTTTTGGTTTTTTTTCAGGAAAGAGGATTCACAACGAGCGTTGAGCTAGAAAGAAATAGTTTATTTTAAAACAATACAGGTTAATAAATAGATTAAGTATCAGAAAACTTAATAAATAGCCTTTTGTCATTGACAACATGCCTAGAACTAGGGGTTAAAAAGCAAAGAGGGTAAGCTTGGCTTGGAAGCCATTAATAAATCTATATATACATTATTTGGAAGCTAATAAAATAAACCATGTTATTGGTTTTTTCCTGGAGTAACTATATTGCAGTAGCATTGAAGCAACCAAACCTGACACTGGATGTTTGTTGCCATCCACCTTATCCCAGTAGAGGGATTTTGTTGCATGGAGAAAAAAAAATAAAAGGAATAAAAAAAAGTGAAAAACAACCCACAGAAAAAAGCTCCACAGTTGGAAAATAATTTATCCTAAGAATACTCTTTTTTTTTTGTGCAATATTTTCCATGCTGTAGAGCAATCAGGGAATGGGGGGAGAAAATAATAATAATAATAAAAAAAAAAACAAGCAAAAAACCAACTAAACCAACAAACCCCAAACCTCTTTGCAGCTTTTCCAAGAGATTTCTTAATCCCAACCATTTCACCACTGCTGTCTGGAACACTTGGACCCCAGGAGTGCCCAGTGTTGGCATCACTGGAGCTCTGCATGGTAGCACCAAAGAGTTAACTGAGCTCTGGAAAGAAAAGGAGGAACAAATAAACCTTTGATCCAATTGGAATGAACAAGGAAACTGCAGCAATTCCACCCTCTGGAGAACCCCTTGATGGTTTCCAGGTGAAAGGGGGACAAGGTGCAAACAGCTCTTTAACCCCCTCCTTTCATTACTTTATTTTTACTAATTAAGTTGGAATTAAACCCAAATCTCTCCTCAAAGGCAACCCCTCCTATTTATTATTTTTTTTTTAATTTAAATTAAAAGCTAAAATTGGTTTCTACCCTTTCAACAAATTCATCCAGTGTTTTTGTTTTTCAGTGCTAGTTATTTCAGAAAAGAAAAGCCCTATGTCCAATATAAACCAAGATGATGAATAGGAAGCCTCACTTGTCAAACAGTGATCTGACAGGTGCTTAATGTTAATTGCAGTCACTAATGAACAGGCTCTAATTACACGGACAGAGTCCCAGAAAGCAGGTTATTTATTTAGATAATGTTCTTGGGTTTTAATAGAAGTATTTTAAGGTGTAACAAATTTTTCTCTGTTTTTTTCTTTTGGCTGTATCAAAAAGGTTCCTATGCTCCTAGTGAACACTGGAGGGGTGATTGTGATTGACACCTAATGAAGATAATTAGCTGATGGGTGCAAATCCTCCATACACTGAAGGGAGAATGACCAGAGAGCTTCAGGTGAGGACCATGTACCTATGGTGGAGGAGAAACCAGACCTATGGAGCCAAAACACCTCTGCTTTGGATCCAGACTGGATCCAGAGCATCCCACTTGTTGGGTGTGCAACCTCTCCCACTCCCTGCTTGCTTTTGGGATGCAGTCCTCTGGCTCCCCAGGGAGCAAAGAGGATGGGAGAAGAGGAGAGACACCAAAGCTCAGGAGAGAACTGGGCTCCCTGAGATGGTGGAACTGGGTGTGGGGGGGTCTCACTCCATGTGCTTTGCTCGTGGAAAGAAAAGAGGGGAGGGAGAAAATCCAACTCCTGGGCAATCAGAACAACTGGACCAAAAACATTGGATGTGGGGTGGAGTGGGGAGAAGAATCATCCCAAGTGACAACAGAAAATGCCACTAGATTCCAAAATACATTCCTAAAGTCACCTGCAGCAGGTCCAGGCAGAGCAGAAGTCCAAGAGAACACTGAGCAAAGCAGCACAACCCAACTAATAACACCCAGGGCCACGGGGATTTCCTTCACCTTCTCTGACAGCTCTGCTTTAAACACCAAGGTGCTTCTGGCATCTCCAGGAAGCTCATCCTGGATGAGAAGAGAAGAGAAGAGGAGAGAAGAGAAGAGAAGAGAAGAGAAGAGAAGAGAAGAGAAGAGAAGAGAAGAGAAGAGAAGAGAAGAGAAGAGAAGAGAAGAGAAGAAGCTGTGCAGACATTGATCAGGGCCCACATGAGCTCTGAAGGGGAATTTTGGAGAGATCAGTGCTTCAGGAAAAAAAAAAAGCTAATATTGTTTTAAAAATCAGCTCACTACAGGTCTCATCCTCTCTCTACAATTCCCATTTTGATCAGGAAAAAAAGGGAATTACTATAACAAATCCCACCTGCTGAGAACCAAGACACCACTTGCCAATCCATGAACACCAGAGATGAATTTGAAACAACTTTCTTAATCCAATTCCCCTCCTCTACAATTCCCAAACTTTCCTGGACACCATGGACAGTATCTGAAATCCACAAGGATGGTTTTTCCTCTGCCACTTTGCAAGCTCCTGCCAATCCAGTGGCTCCCTCCCAGTTTGGAATGACAAACCAGCTTCCAGGAGAACACTGAGGGGGTCTTACTCCCTCAGGAGCAGAGCACTGAGGCTGCAGAGTCCACTGATTATTGCCACCATCAGAATACAGCATGTTCCTTTTAAATGAGATAAAGGAGGCTGAGTTTAATTAATTAATGCAGGTCAAGAAGAAAACCATCACTAGAAGGGATTAATTAATCCCTGTTAATCAACATCTGCAATCCTGCCAGCCAATCACAAAGCTGCACTCACAAAGCTTCATCTTTATTCATTTCTTGGTCAAAGGGTCAGGATTTTTTTTCCCCAATGCTGTCTTGGGGCTTTTCACTAGAGGTGGGGAGTTCCACTGTATCCTTCCACTTACATGGAAACCAAATCATGGAATCCCAGCTCCAGAGGGCCAGGGAAATGCTGGAGAGAGTCCAAGGGAGGCTGTGAGGATGCTGGAGGGGCTGGAACAGCTCCCTGGGGAGGAAAGGCTGAGAGCCCTGGGGCTGTGGAGCCTGGAGAAGAGAAGCCTGAGAGGGGATCTGATCAGTGTCCATAAATCCATGAGGGAGGGTGCCAGGAAGGCAGAGACAACCTCTTCTCACTCATTCCCTGTGCCAGGATGAGGGGCAATGGATTCAGGCTGGAGCACAGGGAGTTCCACCTCAACATGAGGAAGAATTTCTGCTCTGTGAGGGTTGTAGAGCCTGGCACAGACTCCCCAGAGAGGTTGTGGAGTCTCCTCTGGAGCCTTCCCAGCTGTGTCTGGCTGCATTTCTGAGGGATCTGCTCTAGTTCTGTCCTGCTCTGGATGATCTTTGGAAGTCCCTTCCAAGCCTGAACTGTGATCTGTTTGATTCATGAGTTTTCAGAGCTGTTTTAACTACCAAATGCAGGCAAAAGAAGAAAATGAACTCTTGCTTTCTCTGCCATCTCTCTCAACATCCTCTAAATGGATTCAGCTGATCAGCTCAGAATCCTTCCAGGCACAGCTTAAACCACCAGCACCACTTGGCAAAACAGAGCTGAACTGGTCACACGGGTCTGGAAACTACTGGATCTCACCATAGATCCTTGTAGGTTAACTGGGATATTGAGCTCTCTGAAGGTCTATCCCTTCCCAGTCTTTAACCTCCTTTTCCATGGGGTTCAGACTATCTTTTTTTTTTTCAGCTATGAGAAATCTCTTCCTTTTCTATTTTCTCTTATTTTTTGTTCCTTACTTATTAGCTACTTCACAAGATGTTTTCCTGCAGCATCAAGTCCCTTCCCTAAAATAAATGTTTTCAACAGCCCTCCCACAGATCACCTCTTCCCAGCAGGACCAGGGGGTTTTCCAGAAGCTGCCAAGGCATCTAAAGGACTCAATTCAGGTTTCTAAATTCTTCCCAAAGAAAAAAAAAAAAAAAAAAAAAANAAAAAAAAAAAAAAAAAAGTGGCTCCTTCTGGATGCTTTGTGTTTAGAATCTGAATATTCTAGACAGAGAAATTCAATCCAGCTGGCACCTCCCATCCAAAACATTCACATTCATGCAGTGGTTTGGGGTTACAAAAGGCACTGAAAGAGTTCTGAGCTGCTTACAAATGAGCCACCAGGTAGGCAAGGAATCTGGGCATCACTTCCACACCCTTCCCACAGTCTCCCAATTAAAAGCTCATCATTAAGAGCTCATCATTAAAACTCATCATTCTCAGATGAAGGCGAGATGTCTTAATGCACATCAGTGACAAAAGAGGAGGGGAAAGAAATGAATCCCTGGACTCAACAGCCAATCAGCAATTAGTGGATGATTTTTAAGGGCCCACTGCTTTAACTTCAACCTCCCCAGTGGCTTCACCTCAGGGCAGCCCAAGTTGCTGAGACCATCAGGAAAAGGAGGACAAATCCACAGTCCAGCCAACGTTTGCCTTGCAATTTGCAGCCTTGCCAGTGAACACGCTGCTAGGTGGAGAGCAAGAAATGGTTCTCCTTCCTTCCCCTGTTTTAAGGTACAGATCACTCAAAGGTGTGAGACTGAGCCCACCCTGGGAGCCACCACAGAAGCTTGGGCACTCAATATTCCCAGAGATTTTCTGCTGGATTGCCTTTCCCAGGAAGGAAATCCAGCAGTCTCTCTGCTGCCTCAACCACTGGTTGCAATTAAAGTGGTTTCTTGTGGTGACTGGGGTGCAGGGGCAAAACTCTTCCTTGGAAACTGAGTGGAGGCCCCCAACTCATTTCCCACACGGGTCAACCAACTCCCACCCTGCACCCTCCTTGAGCCAGCACCCTGGAAATGAAAAGCTCTGCTCCCCCTTCCCAGTTTCCCCTCTGAACAACACCCCCACCCCCCCCTCAACCCCTTAATCTGTCTTCATGTTGGGTTTGTTCAGATCCCCGATGCTGAAGTTGAATTCCTTGAAGACCTGGATCAGAACGATGCCGATGGACACGGTGGTGAACCCACAAGCCATTCCCAAGAAATCAACCACCCCCACGTTGCTCCACTCCCTGAACAGGATGGCTGATGCCAGCAGGACCAGGGTGGTGAACACGACGTAGTAGATGGCGCCGAAGACGGAGGAGTCGAAACATTCCAGGGCCTTGTTGATGTACCTGAACTGGATGATGATGCTGCATCCCAGCACTGCCAGGAGCACCAGGCAGAGGTACAGGGCCCTTTGGCTGGAGGGGTTGTTGTGAAAGATATCTTGGGCGGCCAGCCCGATGCCTTTGGTGCTGGGGACAGTGAAGCTGCCCAAGAGAGAGCAGATGCTGATGTACACCATGATGTTCGTAGGTCCGTGAGCTGGAGCTATCCAGAAGATCAGGAGGAGGAGCATCAGCAGCACTATGCAGAGATAGCCCACGAACACTGGGAAGGAAGCAGGGGAGCAGTGAGGTGATAAAGCTCTCAGCAGTGTGGAGAAGCAACAGGTAAGTCATGGCATAGGGAGGGGGTTTGGGGTATGGAATCACGGGTGTCAGGGTGGGGAGAGAACTCCAAGATCACTGTCGACAAGCATCAGGCCCCCAAAAACCCTAAAACAACCCCCAACCAACCCCAAAACAAACAAAAACCAAACCCACAAAACCAACAACAACCAAACTCAAACCAACCAACCAAAACCAACCTCACCATCCCACCAAACCCTGGCCTGAAGTGCCACCTCTGGGTGTTTCTGGAGCCCCTGCAGGGCTTGGTGCCTCCACTCCCTCCCTGGGCAGCCTGTGCCAAGGCCTCCCCACTCTCTCAGCACAGAAATGCTTCCTCAGCTCCAAGCTCAACCCCCCCTGGGGCAACTCCAGCCCATGGGCTCTGCTGTTCCCTGGGAAAATCATTCATGTTGGAAAAGCCCCTTGGGATCATCCAGTCCAACCATCAACCCTGCTCTACAAAGTTCACCCCTAAACCATGGCCCTCAAACCCACATCCAAACACCCCTGGTTCTTCAGAAGCCACTTTTCCTACCTGGTGGCAGTGGAGTGCTCTTGATCAATCAGACATAATTCCAAGTGAGTTAAGAAAAGAAGGGAAATACCTGGATTTGTGAGTTTCTCTTCCAGCTCAGCCTGAGTCGTTACACTCTCAGACTTGGGGGAATGGATGATGAGGACAACAGAGCCAGCACAGCTCAGCAGACAGCCCAGCTTGCCAAGAATATTCAGCTTTTCCTTCAGTAAGTAAGAAGCTAAAATGGACCTTTCACCAGAGAAAAAGGAGAAAATTAAAAGCTTGAATGCATCCTGTTCTGAATCTTCCAACAGTGCTGTGCCACGTGAGGTTGTCTCCCAAAGGAACAACAAATGCTGGTGGATCTTCAACCAAATATTGGTGGATCCACTGAGTTATCTTAGGAGCTTCACCCAGTCTCAGTCTGACTCCATCCTTGATGACTCAGGGGGGGGAAAAACACCAACAAACCACAACAAACCAACCCCCCCCAAACCACAAAACTCAAACCAACCCCCCAAAAAACCCTCCAAGCCAGGCACCTGAAGCTGAGATCCTCTCAGTATCAATCTGAGGAGTTTATTGCTGAGACCAACGTGGTTAACCAAGGTGATGGGGGCTCAGCTGACCAACATCCACACAATTATGTGGCCAAGGATGAAACTGGGTGTGAAACTAGAGGTTCATGAATCCCCCAGGGAGCAATCCCTGCCCTGATGCAGATTCCCAGCCCAGCCACCAGCAAAACCCCCAGGAGATGAGGAGATTTGTTGCTGAAGAATTGTGCTTTTTCCCCCCCACAGCTGCAGTTTGGCTACCCACCAAACATTTAGCTGCAGGTTAAACTGCTTTTTTTTTTGCCCCCCACAAAGAAACTGGGGGGATTGGTGTGGAAAAGGGGCCTGGAAATCAGCACCCAAAACCAGCTGTGGCAAGGGAGAAAGAATATTTCAGGCTGGCATCTTCTCAGAGGACCTCTGGGAGTGGCAACCACATTCCAACATTCAGAGAAGGAGGAAAGCAAGCTCTTACCCAAATGGAACACCAAGAGCTCCCAAGGGAGTCACCAGCACAGTTGGGACTGCAGTGTAGGCCAAGAAATTCCCTATTTGTCCCAGAGCCACTGTCAACAGAAGCAGAAAGCAGCTTTTTAATCCCTCTGTCAAAAGGAGTCATCAAAAACTTACCCAATGCTGTTTGGGAAAGGCTGAGCTGACTGGAAAACATGGAACAGATTTGCTTAGCTCTGGTGATTCTGAGTTATAAAATAAAGGATGGCTGGGATTTTTCCATATTGTTTCATTCTTTGGAAATCTAGGATTTCTTTTTGCCACACAGATAAAAAAAAAAGTGGAATATTATAAATTAGAGTAAAAGCTCCACTCAAATATTTATAAGATGAAGGCTAAAAGGACATCTCACCCATGATGTGATACCATCCAGGGTGGAAAAGCCCCTTGGGATCATCCAGTCCAACCATTAACTCTGCAAAGTTCACCCCCAAACCATGTCCCTCAGACCCAACACCCTGAAACACCCCCAGGGATGGGGACTCACCCCCCTCCCTGGGCAGCCAAGTCCCACAGAAGCCTCACAACCTTCTTCCTTCCAAGAAAAGCAAATTCCAAGGTGATAAACACTCCAGGAGGTTGAGTTTTTGGTTGAAATCAGAAAAGCTGGATGAGTTTTGCAAGTGCTGGGAAGTTTTATCACAGGCAAGGTGTTGCTTGCATGGTTACAGGGTCTGTGGTCACTGGGAAGACCCTGGAGACCCTCTGGGAAGACCCTGGAGCCCCAGTGCTTTCCCTGTGGGCAGGGGGGAGCCAGAGGTGCTACTGAGCAGAGCTCAAGAAGCAGAGATGGTCTCCACACCCCTGGGAAAAGAAGGAATTCAGCCTCAGGCTTGGTTTTCAGCAGCAGGATGTGGCAACCTTGGCATGATCCTGAAGGCACTGGGGCAGATCTTGCCAGGAGGACAGGGCTGTGTGTGTCTGGGTATTGACTCTGCCAAAAGGTGGTTTTCTTTGGAGGTCAGGTGCCTTCATTTTCCCCTTGGAAGAGCCCAAACAGATGGTGCTGACTCCAACTCCATCAATTCCCCCCCTGGATCCTCTGGAAACTTACTGAGGCTTTGTTAGGAAATACCTGGGCCCAGCAATGCAGGAGCCAACTGATACCATTCCCTTCAGCTCCTCTGCCTCCATTCCAGCTCTTTTAAGCATGAAATTGTTTTCTCTGATGCACCCAGATAATCCCTGGCACCAGAAACCTTCCTTCTTTTAACCCCTTCTGCTCTGAGGTTCCAGGCAGGAGCCTCACAGGCAATTAACAGCAGTAATCAATCCCTGGATTTCTTGCTACTGAAGCAGCAGTGATCCTGGCAGAGGAGGGAGCTGGCAAAGTCCTCATCAAACTGGGGGGAAATTAGCTGAGGGATTTCTTTGGAAGCTCTGTTGGCATCTACACTTGGGGTGAACTTCAAGGGATCCAGCAGTTTCCATTCTTTTTACCCTGGATCCCACCAGAGTGACCCCCCTGCTCTGGGATCCCACCAGTGAGTTTCCAATCAAGGCAGGCTAAGTGCTTTCTGATTAAAAAAAAAAAAATCCTTTAAAAAAATAATCAAATTTAAAATTAAATAAATTAAATAATAATAAATTAAAAAAAAATTAAAATAAATATTCAAAATGCAAGAAATCAAACTCAATAAATAAAAATGCAATCAATCAAATCCAATAAATAAAACTTCAATAAATCAAAAATCAATATTCAAATGCAATAAATCCAAATTCAATAAATCAAACTTCAGTAAAGAGCCAATACACCAAAATGCAACCCCCTGCCAGCTCTGTCCTGCTCCACCAGGGAGAGCTTCCCCAGGGTGGGATGTGTGAGGATGGGAATTCTGTGGTGAGATTCCAGGTGGGAATCCAGGATTCCCAAGGTCTCATTTCCCCCTCCAACCACCACAACTTCTCCCCTCAGACCAAACCTTGCCCAGGACTTACTTGCAATGGTTCCAGACCACCAGACTATATCAGTCAGGTATGAAGTACCTGGGAAAGGAAACAGAGGAATGGGAATTAGGGAGAACATCCCCCACACCATGACATTGCAATATTAGGAGAAGAATTCCAATTAAAACCCTTCATTTTCACTCTTTTCTGAGGGAAGCTGCTCAGATTCCACCTCAGTATCCAAGCTGGACTTTTGGAAGACCTGGAATTCTGGTTTCCAGGGAAATTCCAATGGCACACAGAGGTGGTTCCACTTGGAAGAGCATCCAAAGTGCCACCAAATGCCACTCAGGGTGCCACGTGGAGGAGAATGGGAAGCCTAGGAAAACAAACCAGGCTTTGGATCCATGAGTTGGGCAAGAGAGCCCTGAAGGAAATGGGATCAGCAGAGAAAGGGGGGTTGGGGAGGTGGTTTTGACATCCACATGGATTTGAGGAGTGGAAAAAGGCTCCAGGCTGAAGCCTCTGGGTTCCTGACACACTTCCCAGTTAAAAAAACAACAACTTGGGATTGTCCCTCTGGTGTCTCCTGATGATTTTCCTGGTCAGATTTGGGATGTGCCAGGAGAAGCAGAGAACTTGATGTTCCTAGTGACCACCTGGATGATGCTCTTGGATCCTTCTCCCAGCAATTCCATAATCTGCATTTATTTGGTTGGATTCTCTCTCTGGAAAATCTCATCCCTACCCTTGAAATCCCAAATGAAGGGGGGAAAACCCAACCCAGTCCCACGTTGATCTAGAACTTTGGAGGTGTAGAAAATATCCACCCCTTGCAAGTGACACTGTAATTGGAATGTGATGGGAAGTGAGTAATGGAGAGGGGCAGCTGGAGAGTGGGTGGAACCACTTTTGTTACTCCTGTTAAAAAAAAAAACACAACTAAAAAAACAAAGTTGGGGGCACAAATGACAGAAAATATTGAAGAGAACTTTGCAAAACATTTGTCAGCTGCAGTTTTAACTCTCAGGGATTGCTAATTGCATGGATACTCCAGCAGGGAAGCCAGGAAAGCCTTGGAAGTGCCTCCTTGTTCATTATCCAACACTCAGGGAGGGAAAAAATTGGAGCCAGCATCTGCCACTGAAGATCTCCAGCTCAATTCCAGCCCTGGGGGCTTTGCCTGGACATCTCCAGCTGGGAGGAAACCCATC
>VYZU01027856.1:0-10005 GCA_013401355.1 Ceyx cyanopectus
GGTGGCCTGTAATAGACACCCACTACTGTATCACCCATCCCAGCCTATCCTTTAAGTTGCACTCACAAGGTCTTAACTCGCCCCTCGTCCACCCCTGGACAGAACTGGAGACATTGCAGATGCTCCCTCATGCAAAGAGCACCTACACCACCTTGTCTTGATGACCTGTCTTTCCTGAAAAGGACATAGCCACCCATGACCACATTCCAGTCACGTGAGCTGTCCCACCATGTCTCTGTAATAATCAAATGATGTGAGTCACAATAAGAGTCCTGGAGCTCTCCAAGAAAAAAAAAAAGCCATTATTAAATTGGTGATGTATATGTTAAAAATGGTCTTACTGCTGTTGTTTTTAAATAAAGGTCAATGTGTTTAGTAGCTCACTGAAGATAAAGAGAATTTTTTTTATTGGTTGAAGTGGTAGCAAATATGGTGTCAAGAGTCATCCAGGACATGAAGGAATCATGTGGAACCCTTTCAGAGTTGGAAATTATGTGTTCCTCCATCTGTGTGACTCCTGCATTTGAGG
This sequence comes from Ceyx cyanopectus, assembly GCA_013401355.1. NCBI lineage: Eukaryota > Metazoa > Chordata > Aves > Coraciiformes > Alcedinidae > Ceyx > Ceyx cyanopectus. Next base: position 530 of record VYZU01027856.1, read on the forward strand.
ACTGTAATGAAATTTCAAAGTCCAGAATAAATCCCATGAAAATAGCAAAATTCTAACAAACTTGGTGGAAGAAAAAATAAGTAATTATTAGAATAGCAAGATTTTAAAAAATACTCTTGTTTTACTGGCTGCTGCAGAACTTTAAGTTTCAGGAAAAAACAGGCAAAGGGAAAGGCAGAAATATGTGAAAGAAACATAATCTGAGCTTCTTCAGCTAAGTGCATCAGTTACAAAAGCTGGAAAAGAGTCTCAATGTCGCCAGAAGAGGTTCAGGTGACTGATGTTCATGTGTTGGGTTTTTGTATACTCATTCTAAGGCATTAGACAATTGCTTAATTTTTGCCTTCACCTAGATAAAGACATTTTCCCCACAGTGTAAAATCAGCCTTCTTCCTGAATAATTTTCTGTGGAAAGGATCTGCCCTCTTGAAAAAGATTTTTAATTTTCACTTGATGAAGGCTAACATGCGGGTTTTTTCAATATCATTTAATGTAAAGGAAAAATTGCCTCATTTCATTCTGGACTACATCCATAATTACAGGTGTTTCAGAGCATCAGAGGCAAGATCAGTACTATTTGAGATACTATCATGTCCTTTACAGATACTTTCAGATTATTTTTTTCTTATGAGAGAGCTATGTTCTGAAGAGTTCTGAATATAATATTTAAATTTGATAAAACAATCAGAGATATATTTTTTACTAGCTTTCTACTCCTGTTTCCCAACGTGTGGCAATGTCGCCCACTGGTGCTTAGCTTTTCGCTTCCCAGAAGTTTATCAAAGGAGAAACTGACATCACTTACCACAGGGCCAGAGTATAGTTAGTGTTGTGAGGAGGCAGTTCAGAAAAACTGCAGGTCAGGCTGCTATAGGAATCCTTAAATTCCAGCTGGCTGAAGCAGTCAACATCAAAATTGTCTGGTTCATCATCTCCAAATGTCCCTGAGGAGAGATTTGCAGGACGTTATTGAAGAAAACCAGTGAGTGTATTTTATTTGCAGCTCCATTGTACCGAAGGCTATTTCTTTACGTGTTGCCTGAAAGCAAATGTTCAACCCACCTTTTCATATGGAGGGTTGAAAGCTTGTTCAAAATGAAATTAAAAGCCATTTACACCTTTCAAGGTTGCTCTCCCTGCATGCCAGCAAAGTTCACTCACCACATACAAAGGCATATTCTGCATCATCAGTCTGTGAACTAAAAAAGACATAGCATCACAGATGGTTTGGTCAGACAAGACATGTCTGTTCTTTTCTGCTAATCATAGGCAAAGAGAAGTGCTGATGTCAGCCTTGAAATCTCAGTGAAAAATGTCCAGTATCAAGTGCAAAACAGAAAAAAATGTACTGTCCACTCTGCAGTTTAATTCCTCCCAACTTTCAGACAGAGACAGGGGAATTCTTGTTTTAAAAGTTACAGATAAATAGACCAAGATAAAAACAGGACTTATACCGTAAGATCATCTCAGAACTTTCTCAGATGGATTTTCCTATTAGGAACCAGAAAATGCTCCAGACACATTCATTATGCATGTTGAAAAACATATTCTTAAATTCAAGCACCAAAATGCTCTTGAAAATAGAAGAAACAGAATGTACAGAATGTAGGGCATGTACTCTGCATGGTTACTGCCAGAGGTGTCTGGGGTTGAGGCTAAAGTCTGCTCAAGAGCAAGTTTGCTCAAGTCTGCTCAACTAGAAAGGACTAGTTTCAACAGGAGTTATTTGTAGCTCTGAAGTGACAAAACCACTGCCGAGGATATACCCTTGGCAGTCACCATTGCTTCACCTGCCTCAGGACCAGCCATGCTGCAGACAACTTAGAGCACCCAAACAGTGGTCTTCTACCTCTGCTCTGCCCCTGCCCATGATGTGAAGGTCTGTCTGGTTACCAGGTTCTTGAGAAGGATGGAAAATTATATAGGTATTTTTAGGAAAACAAGATTGTTCTGGCATCATGAGGCAATTAAGCCCCATTTTGAGTGCACTGCAAAGTTATTTGAATTATCAGAAATTTGGACTCAGGAGGGAAAACTCAGACTTTCTGTCAGAATGCATGGCTTCCTGCAAATTTGCTTTGATGAGTAATAAAACAATCACAATTTGACTAAAAGCATTGTCTCAAGTCAAACTTGAGGCTGATGAAGTGCAAATTGATACTTATGAGAGGAGTCTTCTCTGTTAGAAACTGCCAGTTCAGTCTCATTTTGTGAGACTCACCCAATGTAACTGAGCAAACAGGGAAAGGGTTTTATTGCCATGACCCCTTGAGTGGATCCTTGGGGCAGGAATGCCTCTGTCTGGTGCTTAAGCATAGCTGTAGCAATGCATAACCCTCTTCCCCATGTGTGGGTCTATTTCCAATCTGCTGCCTGGTCTTCTACCAACTTCTCAGATGTGGAGTTTCTATGCATGGTATCTGTTGCAGTGAGAGCAAGACTGTGGTTGCTCCATGGATACCTGTGACTCACACTGTAGAGAAATTTTAATTCCCAAAGGAAAATTCCTCCCAGAAAAGATGCTGGTCATCTCTGCTGTCACCCAGGTGAATTTCATCACTGAGTTCTGACCAGCTACTTGGGAACTGTGATTCATAGTCCTGATGGTGATGTTCTATGAAACCTGGTCAATCCTATCAGCAAACAAGGAGACCTTGTCCATCATGGGAGGACATCTGAAGATCCCAAGTGCTCCTATTCTGACAGGAGGAAGAAAGTAGAGGAGAGTTTTTTAATTGCTTTAAAATGTAAGTAAAGAGCATCACCCCACAGGCTTGCTGTCATCAGTGCTTCCTCCTGACCTTGCAGCTGAGGTGTATCTGGAATCAGGTTTTGAGTAAGAGAAGAATTTAATAAGTCAACCAGGAATGCACAGAAAAAGACAAAAGCAGTGTATACAGGGACTAGGAAGGGGAATGCTGCTGCTACTAGAATCTGTGGTGGGCAGAAGGAGGGATGGGAGCATCTGATGCTGCAATAATCCAGAACCCAGAGGAAGATGTACCTTCCAAACTAAGATTTAGTGGCCATCTTATATAATGAACAATTGGTGCTAAGAAGCAATTACTGGCCTTTCTTTCTCCCTGAGGGACAATGAAATGTGATGCCTTCCACCAGCACTGCTGCTTTGGGAGCATAGTCTTTGCAGCACAGAGACTGACAGAGCCAGTGCTATATACAACTGTTCTATTTGACCATCCCATTCAAGGAAGAGACACAGAGGTCAGTGCAACTCTAGAAAAAACCCTGCAGCAGTTTCACACTGGTGAGAGTCTTGACCAATATAGCCCTGAGGCATATAGGCAGACACACATGTACAGAAATGTATATTACATAAAAGTTATGTATTTGTGGATGAAAGTGTGTGCTTACAGCTTTACATACATTTAAAACCCAGGATATAACAAGTAAGCTGAAATGAATCTGTGTAAAATAATAAAAAAAAAAAGATAGATAGATAGATAGATAGATAGATAGATAGATAAACCTAAAGCTCACATACACAGACATGTCTCATGGCTCTCTNAAGAAAGAAAGAAAGAAAGAAAGAAAGAAAGGAAAGAAAGAAAAAGAAAGTTAGTTTTGTTTCACAGTTCTAACAGGCATTTAATGTTTAACTGGCACACTTGGTGCCATACTGGATAAAAGGCTGACTACCTCTTTGAAACTGAACTTTCACATTGTGATTACATGGTTCTTTATTACTGGAAATAACATCCTAACCATAGAATATATTATAATTAAACCCCATGAATAGTGTTAAGTAAGCAATATGAGATGCTTTTCCAGGCATGTTTCCTTCATGGTATGACAGAATTTTTTTGTCTGACGTAAATATGTATGTAACCTGAGGTAGACTTCTTCTCTAAACCTCAGAAGCACCACACAAATGTGTTTGCTACTTAAAAGGTTTTGATGACTTCGACATTACTCACACTGCAAAGGACTCCTTATACAATTAAAAATTTATTATTTTTTTTTTCCTTGAGTAACCCAGACCAGACAGAGCCCTGATCTGCTGAAATAAAAGCAGGACTTGAAAAAGGGTAATAATAGAAGGAGAAAAACTGCTTGTAGCCATGCAGGTCCTTCACAGAAATGGTTTTCTCTTGGATTTGGACAAGGCCCAGAAGGATGTTTAAAACCACAGCAGGAATCTCACAAGCCTTTATGAAAAAAGTGTTAGCAGAGGCTAAGGACATGCTTCAAATTTAAGCTCTGAAGCTACCAGGACTGAAAACAACATATGAAATCAAACTGCTAAGCACCCTGCAGGATCAGTGACTGAATTTCTGAAGCCAGTGAAGTGACTGTCTTCATGGACAGAGTAATGTGAAATCTCCAGTGTTGATCTGATTCAGGCAGAACTCTGTTTGCAATGGTTTTGAAGTGGGTTGGACAAACCGTACCAGTCTGAGTAGAACCACTGAAGTCAGCCATGTTGCCCATGAGACCCTGCAACCAACTGCCTCCTGAGTCCTCTGCCTGTGCCCTCCTACACACCTGCAGCTGCCCCTTAGCTCTTGTAACTCTTGTAGGGCTTTTGGGGATCTCCACCACCTCTGCCAGTCTGGGGGACAGTGCTTGGAAGGCAGTCTGCTACTTAGAAAAGAGGAAGAGATGAAGCCAGCCACTGCACTTAACTTTTAACTCCTCTACTCATAAGAATGGGTGAGCTCATGTCTGTGTCTTCTGGTGGCACTTTGCCAGGAGGCAGGGTGAGTAAGAAATCTATCATGGGTGATTTTACTCCGGACTGTTTAATTTGTTGGCCAAACTCACTAAGATTTATAAAGAGTCACTAATTGCTCAGTAGAGATTTTATGAATCTGTTTTTCTTCAAATTTAAGCAAATTATGATTTATTGGAAGTTAATGATAAGACACGGAAAGATCTGATCATATCTGCTTTGGGGAAGCCCTAAAGATTTTGGTGACAGCACCATTAAATCATGAGCATCGATCACTGTAGCTGCTTGCTAAACTGTCTCTGAACAGATGCAGATGGTATAATAAAAGGTTGTTAGATGCAGTTTTGACCTGTTTTCTTCTAATAAAAAACTTAGCATCCATATTCTATCTATGTATATATGTACACATATGTATATACATACATTTTATAATACATGTCACACAGAGGAAACCAAGATCCCTTGTCTGTGAGATAGAATAGGAACATAGACATTATCTTCCTTAAAAACAGAAACTCTTGCTCCCAGGCAATGGAATCCTAAATCTATCAGTAATTGAGCAACTGCCCACAGCCATTAGGCATAGTGTAACAAACTCTTATTTATTTAGTATTAGACAAGTAATAGTTCACTAGATCTTGATTTAATTTGTAAATCTATTTTCTTCACCTCCCTTTTAGGAAAATGAATAGCAAACTGAAACAGTGGTTTTATTGCTGCTCTTTANAAGGGTGACAAAGTCTGTCCCCTAGATATACATGTTTAAATTGCTTAAAGAAAAAGCTAAGAACTTTGGCTTTTGAACTTGAACAGTTTCAACCAATTCTGAGGTACACTGAAATATTTTCTTTGAAGAAAACTGCTAAGAGCAACTTCATCCATCTCAGATGCCAGCTCAGAATGACCACGGACTGTAGAAGAGTGAAGCAATTCCTTGCTCACAGGCATAATTGCTCACATAAACACTAGATATAATGAGAGAGGATTAACATGTTCTGATCTTGCATGCCCTCTACATACAGCTATGGTCTCCCTCATTTCATATGAATTTTGATGTTAGAAGGATAGCAGACTTGGGAATTGAATTAAATTAAATAGGTATCGTCCAGCTCCAAGTCTACCCCAGGTACCAGTGTAAAAAGAAAGAGACTGGAGGCTAAAACACTAACACATTTAACCCACCAACTGCATTTTGGAGCTCTTAATTCTGTTTTTTCATGGCCATACATGAGTGGAAAAATGAAGATGAAATGACTCACCGTCACCATCTGCTGAGGTACAACCACTTTCCCCAAAAGTGGTGTGAAGAAATAAGATGAAAACGCTAAATACTGTACTCGTCTGTGTCATCCTGAGCACACTGCATGTGTGTAGTATGTGTGTGTGTAACACCGGTGCTCGCTTACTTTATACTAGGTGCAGAACAAACCCATTGCCTGATAAAGAGACCGCAGGCAAGGGGAAATGTAAACATGCCGACAAGGATGACTAGAGACAGAAAGCAGGAAACCAGCATGAAGATAGTTGCAGAGCTTTTACTTTGAAATATACTTCCCACTTCAAAACTAAGGACCTTGTGGATCAGCCCCTTCGATTCATTGGTCAACTCTGGACAAGTCCAATGTTGTGGGCTGTGTTTCATGGTCAGTGCCCCTGGCTTGGCTAGTGGGATTTTTGCTGTAGAGTTCCCAGAGAACATCACTTAGTCTTCTCATCCACTTTCCTCTCAACCAAGTGCACAGGTCCAAGGGAGGAAGATCTTCTGGATATTAAATTGTTATTTATTCTTAAAGTGTTGGCATCAAAAAGAGCGTGGTCAAAAGATTGAGTGAGGTGACTCTGCCCCTCTACTTTGTTTTCATGAGACCCCACCTGGAGTACTGCATCTATCTATGGAGCCCACAAAAGAAGAAGGATATAGATTGCAGATAGGGAAGAAAATTTTTATTATGAAGTTGGTGAGATGCTGGAACTAGCTGCCCATAGAAACTGTGGATGTCTCATCCCTGGAAGTGTTCAAGGACAGGATGGATGAAGACTTGTGCAACCTGATCTAGTGAAAGATGTACCTGCCCATGGCAGGGGGATTGGACAGGATAATCTTCAAAGGTCCCTTCCAACCTTAACCTTTTTGTTTTGTCCACATAAGGTAATGCTGACCCAGAAAAGCTGTGATTTAGAAGACAAACCTGAAAAACTTAGCTCCTGAGACCAAAGTGGTACATCTCAAATTTTTTTCAGGCTTTGGACAAAATAGACGCAGCAAGTGAAAAATGAAGAGGTGTTAAATATGTTGTTTGCACACTTTCCATGGCTGTATACACCCGTGTGCACTATGATTCAGGATCATGTACACAGTTGACTGATATGGCTAACTACAAGGGAGCTGAAGACCTGAAAGAGAAAAGCAAGCTCTGGCACATACTTTAATGCACCAAAAGCACTTTCTGTTGGAGGCATAAAGGAAACTAAACGTGAAGTTGGTAACAATGCCCGAGAAAATAGAAAAACTATAAAATTATAAGACCTCAATATGGAAATAACACCAGCTTTTTAATTAGCAAGGAAATGAGTTAAATCACTCACCAGAATCATGAAAGCTCGCACTTTGTGTCTAGGAAAATGTCCCTCCAGCTAGGACATCAAGGACTGTCCTTCAGTGTCACTTGCTTCCCTGAACAAGGAGCAATGGATAGCCAAAGGGGTGTTTTCTGGGCTTCTCTGCTCTGTTTTGATGGGAATAAATGTCCCATTTTCCATGAGAGTTCAGCAAGTCTGCCACAAAAATGGACATTTCTCATACCTCTGTTAAGGTCCTTCTTGTGGCAGGTCCTCAAGGCTTCCCAACATAGTATTCCTTGAAGGTGTACTAAGCCTAGGTAGATACAGAAAAAATTGGTTTAGATTCATCAGTCAATATGTAGATATTTACAGTGTGTATTTCTGTGTCAGAGCTTTTCATGTTTCACTCCCATCTAGGCAGTGGAGAACTTGAGTCATCTCATTCAAAAGTTGAAATGTAAACCTCTAAATACATTTATTTCTCTATATTGAATTCAGAAAAGAGCCCAGGGCGAGGCAGTGGGTAGATGTCCTCTTGGCAGACCTTTACAATACCTCCCATTCACAAACAGGAAAGGGACCTATTAGGCCACAGTGACCACCTGTACATACAAAGCAGAGCAGAAGCTGGACATGGCACCATGACCAAAGAGCCATTGAAAATGGCAGGACTATGGCCTGACTGGTCCTAACTCAAAAGCCTGACTTCACTAACAGAACTATTTGGGTCACTGTCCCATTCACATTATGTCCCTTCAAGAAATTTTAAGACCTCTTTAAGAGGTCTGAGCCAACTGGTGAGACTTGGGGAGGAGTTAGTTTTAATCTCTGCTTCCTATGCTTGAATCAAGTTCATTGAAGCCAAAATTGAATCTTCAAGACTTGGAAGAAGATTGTGATAGTTTGAGTCTTGGTGACTTCACATTTCTAAGGCCAACCCCTGGCTTGCTTTTGAAATGTTTATCTAAGGATTTCATCACATGTCTTAATAGACATGATCATATTATTCTAGAAACCCTCAGGTTAATTGAAATCTCATTTTCACCCAGAAATATCAATAAAGGAGGGCTCTCCTTTGGAAAATGATCACTATCTGGAAATGACAACTTCTCACTTTAAATTTGTCTTGTTTATAATTGAGTGGGCTATCGTTTTGATCTCTTTTTTCTTTTTCTTTTTTTTTCCTGTTTTAGCTGGAACAAACTAAAAGAAAAAGATTTTTCAGACATAATATTTTGGTTGAACTGAACAATCTCATTATCAGAGCTGTGCTGCTAAGGGGATTTCCATGTTGTCATAGCTGCATTTTGTCTGGGTGGGGAAACAGGGACCACAATGAAAAAAAACAAAACAACCTAGCATAGAGAAAAACCCTGAACCAAAAGTACATTTTGTTTTACTTCTGGGTCTCTACCTCAAAAGTTATTTGCTTTATAAGAACTATTTGAGTCCATCATCTTACCTTATTTACTTCCCCTAATGCTCTGGAGGTAGAAAATGACCTTTGTGAGCAACTAAATCTTAAGACTGCTGAAGTGTTAGTATCCAGGGTGTTAGTATCCAAGGCTGGAAGAAGATTGGACTGCTTTTCATTTGCAATACATTTACACTGCTCCTGCCTCCTAATTCAGTGTTCCACAAAGCAAAACAAAATAAAACAAACAAACAAACAAAAAACAACAAACCAAACAAAAAATCCTGAACATTTTCATCAGATAAGAGTTTTGATGGTCCAGTGAAAACCTGTCTGTGCTTCTGAGTCTCCTTAAACCCCCTTGGGTTTATTTTTGGCCATCAACAAAGTCCAGGTTACAACCACTATGACTAGAGAGAACAACTTTGCAGTCCTCTATGTTTCACAAGTGTGTGCCATCCATACAGTGGATGTCAGGTCCTCAGCACTTCCCATTGACCACTCCACATGATTATCACTTATGTTGCAGCTTTTGAAAACTACTAATCAAACAAGTAATCTACAATTTAACATTTCTCTTTTATTTTAATACTCTTTCTTCGTTTGTTTTTTATTCTCCTGAAGACACAAGAGTCTCTTATAATTCTGGTTTAGTTCCAAAAAATACAAAAGGCTTTTGCAAGTACGTTAGATTTAAGTCTGCTATCAGTAATTGCTTAGAATGATTAAGTCGGTAGATCTCATCCTTCTACCAACTACACTTTTCAAACGCAGTTCAGGGAGATAACAGAGTATCATAGAATCATAGAA
>VYZU01027859.1:0-10752 GCA_013401355.1 Ceyx cyanopectus
TCAGGGTAATTAAAGTCCCCATGGCAACCAGAGCCATTGATTTCGAGGCTACTTCCAGCGGCTTGTTGAAGACCTCATCAGCTTCCTTATTCTGATCAAGTGGCCTAGTTGACAAGTCCAAGTTCTATTTTTTATGTAAAGATTCTGCTGTAAGAAAAAAACACAATTTACAGAATAAGTTAACTGAGAAGATTGTCCACCAAACCAGTAAAATATAAGCAGGTACACTAGCCAAAAGTCTATCAGAGCAGCAAGAAGCTACTCCCATAATCTTTTTGTTAAAGTCTAAAACTTAAAACATAAAGTATAACTGTATTCATAGAATGGTTGAGGTTGGAAGGCACCTCTGTAGGTCACCTAGTCCAACTCCTTTGGTCAAGCAGGACCACCTAGAGCAGGTGGTCCATGACCATGTCAAGATGGATTTTTAATATCTCCAAGTAAGGAGACTCCATAATACCTCCTTTAGCCTTCTTTCCTGCCAGGGCATACTGCTGGTCATGATCAACTTTACGTCCACCAGACTCTCCACCAAGTTCCTTTTCGGTCAAGTTGCTCTCCAGTTTGGTGGCCCCCAGCTTGTGCTGGTGCATAGCATTGCTCCTTCCCGGGAGCAGAACTTCATTCTTCACCTGACTGAAATTAATGAGATTCCTGTCATTCAATTTCTTCAACCTGTCAGGGATATTATAGATGGCAGCACAACCCTCTGGTGTACCAGCCACTCCTTACATCTTTGTACCATCAGCAAACTCAATGATGGCACAATCTCTCCCAATATCCAGATTATATGAAAATGGACAGGATCAGGCCAAGCATTAACCCCTCAGTGCACTGCTAGTTACTGGCTTTCTGCTAGACTTTGTGCCACTGATCACTATGGACCTGGCCATTCAGCTAGTTTTCAACCTACCTCAGACTGGAGGAGGTTTGCTCATCCAGCCCATAGCTCGTCAGCTCCTCTATGAAGATGTTACAGGAGACAGTATAAAAAAAAACTTCCCGAAGACAAGGTAGAAATTATCAGTTGTTCTCTCCTTGTCTACCAAGTCAGTTATCATTATGGAAGGTGTCACAGGACCAGGGTAACCCCCAGCCCAGTAACAGATACTCTCTTTTAACCCCCCTCCATCCCCAACACGGAATAGAAAAGGAATAAGGGAGAGAGACTGAGCCATTAGAAAAGGAAACTAGAACAGTTTTTATGAAAATTAAAATAATAATAATGGAATATATACAAATATGTACAAAACCAGTACTGAACCCAACTCCCTGAGAGTAATTCCATCACCATCACTGATGTTGTGGAGTTGGCACAGGGAGAGTCCCAGACTGGGCCCAGCAGCAGACAGGAGCTGTGTTCAGGAGCTGGATTCTGTCACTGGGTTTAGGAACACACCAATCAGGATGGAAGGCAGTATGGACAGAGTCCTCCTTGGTACTCTGAGGGGAAGAACCCCTCAAGAGAGGAAGAATGTCAACAATACCCTGAGCCAAGAGCCTAGCCAGGCCTAGCCAGGCCTAGCCAGGTCTATCCTAGCCCACCAGCCTCCTGACCCTCTGGATCCCTGAGCTTTATATACTGGATATGATGTATATGGGATGGAATCCCTTGTTGGTTATTTTGGATCACCTGTCCTGTCTGCTCCTCCCTGCAAGAGTCTTTCACTTTCTGCACCCCCAAGTGTGACACACAAGTTCTAGCAGTGGCCTTGGTCTGCATTCTAACCCTTGGTAGTAACTCTAACTATGGGGTGTTATCACTGCTAGAAGCAGACACTGTCTGCAAAACATGTAGCAAACTTCAGAAAGTGCAGTTAGTTAGAAAACATGAGCTGCAAAGTAAAATCACTGAACAGAATTTGTCTGGTTCTCACTCAGAGCAGGACAGAAGTCAATCAAGTTGCTCAAGCATGACCTTCATATTCAAACTGGTATTTGGCTTCTAGAATATTATTAAGACACTGTTGTTCTTTTCTGTTTACTTACAGTGGTATGAAAAAAAAAACAACAACAAAAAAACAACTAACAAAACCTGTCATGCATTTTATTTTACTGCTGTAAACTTTGTGCTGGATTGGAATTACTAAAATCTTTTGATCTTCTAACAGAAGCCTGGTCTAGGAAGGGCCTCATATCAAAATGTAAGCTGACACAAGCACTTCCCACTTCATCTTATCCCAAAAACCTGTCTTCAACAGTTGACAGTGTGCTACATGAACTAGGATTTTGCATGTGCTTTTGAATGTGTAAAGATTCTTTTACTGTGACTTTTACATGCTCGTGATGAACTTTTCTTGGAGTATGGGATTTTCCAACCATGTTTCTCCTGTTTATTTCAAACAAGCCTGGAAAAGAAACAGTAGAACTCCAGCGGCTCCAGTGAGGCATTTTCTGTGAGGAAATTTTCTGACTCCTTTCCTCTGAGGAGAGTGAGGCTGAGTGGACTATGAAGCCCATGAACTCCCACAACAGGAAATCTCTTCCCAGCAGAGAGGAACTGTGGAGCATCAAAGTGTACCATTAATAGTGAAGGCTGACACACCCCTGCAGTATATCAGTCCCAATCTGTTTTAAAAAAAACCCCACTGTCTGGGAAGCAGGATTGATTTTTAAGGAATGAATCTCTGGCAGAGTGACTTACAAGCAGCCTTACATGCAAGCCTTACATTACAAGTGACTTACATGCATGTGTGCTTTGCTGCCCAGAAAGAACATGGATTGTAAGATATCTTGTGTACAGAGCAGTTCTGATATATATCTAACTGATATATGAACTAAAATAAGTACAGTGTGCAAGAAACACTTTGCCTGTGGCTCAGATGCTGCTGAGAAAAATCTCAACTATTTTGCTGAAATGCACTTACATGCATCTGGACTACCAAAAGGAATTATGTTGTTTCATAACCTTACCAAGGCCTGAGCTTTGTTTGCTTTGCTTTTACTCACAGAGCACAAATTCTAGTGTTTGGGCATTTTTCTTCCTTGGACATCCGTATGAGGCCATGAACAACTATAAACCAGTGGTCTTTCTACTCCGTGTATATTCACCACTATTCTGTGTGAGACTATAAAAACTGAGGAAGATGTGGCACAAGCCAGCATGCTGGAGATCCAGAATTTTGTTTGTCTCAGCCATCATTAGGAAGTTGACCTTGAGATCACAGCTTCACTGTGTCTACTCTTCTTGGCACCACAATGGCTTGGCACAGTGGGGATGAAGTTCAGGAGGGAACTCCAGGCACCATGATACATTTCTGCACATTTTTTTTCTGAAGATTCCACAGTCACTTTGTCTTATAGAACTGTAAGACTAAATTCCCTATTATTGTACAGAGATGAGGTGCAAGATTAGAAGGCACATAGCTCTCAATATCTTTCCCAACAATAACAGGAAAGGTTGTAGCCTCAAGCTGCTAGAGAAAGTTCCCCCAGAAGCATATATACACTTCTCTAGGACTTAGCTTGGTATAGGAAGGGTGATAAAAGGTCCCCAAGGACTGAATGTTCCCATTTCATCTTCAGTAATTGTTTTTTCTAATCTGCATTTTGGTTTATGCTAGCTAGCTGTTGATAGGTGGTCTGGTAAGTCCTTTCCACTTCTGTCTCTCATTCACACAGATCATTAATGCAAAGATGGATGCATTTTCACTGCCACAAGAAGAACACAAAGCAAGCATATAGCAATGCACATTTCCAAGCATTGCTATCTGGAGAAGGGGAATAATCTCTGACAAATGCTTTCTTACTGCATTGAACACAGAACTTACAACTCAGTTTTACCTACAAGTGGGGTGGTTTTTTTTGCAACACAGTAGGGACCTCTTTACAAAATCACAGAATCATTGGAGTTGGAAGGGACCGCTAGAAATCATTGTCCAATTCCCCCACCAGAGCAGGTTTGCCTAGAGCACATTCCACAAGACTGCATCCAGGTGGGCTTTGAAAGTCCTTGGAGAAGGAAATTCCACAACTTTCCTGGGCAGCCTGTTCCAGGCTCCATCACCCTTACTGTAAGAAGTTTTTCCTGATCTTGAGGTGGAACCACCTGTGTTCCAGTTTGTGACAACTGACTCTTTGTCACTGGGAACCACTGAAAGGAGTCCAGGTGCATCCTCCTTCCACCCACACTTTAGAGATTTATCAACACTTATAGCCTTCTCCAGGCTAAGTAGCTCCAGGTCTAAACATTTAAGAGTCGTGTTCATAGATTCATAGATTCATAGATATTAGAGGTTGGAAGGGACCTAGAAGATCATCTAGTCCAACATCCTTGCCTGAGCAGGGTCACCTAGAGCACATTCCACAAGACTGCATCCAGGTGGGCTTTGAAAGTCCTTGGAGAAGGAAATTCCACAACTTTCCTGGGCAGCCTGTTCCAGGCTCCATCACCCTTACTGTAAGAAGTTTTTCCTGATCTTGAGGTGGAACCACCTGTGTTCCAGTTTGTGACAACTGACTCTTTGTCACTGGGAACCACTGAAAGGAGTCCAGGTGCATCCTCCTTCCACCCACACTTTAGAGATTTATCAACACTTATAGCCTTCTCCAGGCTAAGTAGCTCCAGGTCTAAACATTTAAGAGTCGTGTTCATAGATTCATAGATTCATAGATATTAGAGGTTGGAAGGGACCTAGAAGATCATCTAGTCCAACATCCTTGCCTGAGCAGGGTCACCTAGAGCACATTCCACAAGACTGCATCCAGGTGGGCTTTGAAAGTCCTTGGAGAAGGAAATTCCACAACTTTCCTGGGCAGCCTGTTCCAGGCTCCATCACCCTTACTGTAAGAAGTTTTTCCTGATCTTGAGGTGGAACCACCTGTGTTCCAGTTTGTGACAACTGACTCTTTGTCACTGGGAACCACTGAAAGGAGTCCAGGTGCATCCTCCTTCCACCCACACTTTAGAGATTTATCAACACTTATAGCCTTCTCCAGGCTAAGTAGCTCCAGGTCTAAACATTTAAGAGTCGTGTTCATAGATTCATAGATTCATAGATATTAGAGGTTGGAAGGGACCTAGAAGATCATCTAGTCCAACATCCTTGCCTGAGCAGGGTCACCTAGAGCACATTCCACAAGACTGCATCCAGGTGGGCTTTGAAAGTCCTTGGAGAAGGAAATTCCACAACTTTCCTGGGCAGCCTGTTCCAGGCTCCATCACCCTTACTGTAAGAAGTTTTTCCTGATCTTGAGGTGGAACCACCTGTGTTCCAGTTTGTGACAACTGACTCTTTGTCACTGGGAACCACTGAAAGGAGTCCAGGTGCATCCTCCTTCCACCCACACTTTAGAGATTTATCAACACTTATAGCCTTCTCCAGGCTAAGTAGCTCCAGGTCTAAACATTTAAGAGTCGTGTTCATAGATTCATAGATTCATAGATATTAGAGGTTGGAAGGGACCTAGAAGATCATCTAGTCCAACATCCTTGCCTGAGCAGGGTCACCTAGAGCACATTCCACAAGACTGCATCCAGGTGGGCTTTGAAAGTCCTTGGAGAAGGAAATTCCACAACTTTCCTGGGCAGCCTGTTCCAGGCTCCATCACCCTTACTGTAAGAAGTTTTTCCTGATCTTGAGGTGGAACCACCTGTGTTCCAGTTTGTGACAACTGACTCTTTGTCACTGGGAACCACTGAAAGGAGTCCAGGTGCATCCTCCTTCCACCCACACTTTAGAGATTTATCAACACTTATAGCCTTCTCCAGGCTAAGTAGCTCCAGGTCTAAACATTTAAGAGTCGTGTTCATAGATTCATAGATTCATAGATATTAGAGGTTGGAAGGGACCTAGAAGATCATCTAGTCCAACTCCCCTGCCTGAGCAGGACCACCTAGACCAAGTCACCCAGGAACATATCCAGGCAGGTCTTAAGTGTCTCCAGAGATGGAGACTCCACAACCTCCCTGGGCAGCCCATATGTTCCAGTCCCCCAGTCACCTGCATTGTCCCCTGCTGGACTGTCTGCAGTAGTTCTCTATCTCTTGGAGGTGAAGGGGAAACTCTGAGTTGCTGTTGGTATGAAAAGGTGCTTTGAGGCAGGGACTAAACCCTTCCAGCCTCGGGGTGAGGAAAATATTCAGGAGGAACATTGTTACCATGCTGGTTACCTCCAGCTAGAGCATTTTCTTATGCACAACTGTGAAACTGATACCATATTTCCCTATGCCCCAGATCTACTAGGAGACTTGACAGAGCTGGGAATAAAACTTTCCTTTTCAGGTCAGCTTATTTTATGATAGAAGGCTCCCTTCTGGCATGTTAGCCTAGCCTTGTACCAGAAGTTGTAGCCAGATATGCCTTCCATGTCCCTTCACCTATGGGGCATGCTAGAGAAGGAGTCTTTTACAAGCATCTCCTTCTTCTGGGAATTCTACATGTTCTGTGCTTTCCTGCAGAAGCATTGTGCTCTGCAGTGGCCACCAGCCTTGCAGAAGCCAGTGACTACAGAAGACAGCTTAGAGGAATGGCAGATCTTTTCTCCTTTACAAGTGACCACTAAAGCTCCATGGGGACACTGAAGTTCTCTGATCAAACCAGGGAGTGTACAGTGAAAAGACATGGTAAGATACAGTCCTCAAGGAATCATGAAGGAACAACAACAGACAAAATGGAGGAAAAAAAAAACCAGTCAGTTGTGTTAGCATTGGAGATGTTTCATTGATGACATGCTACTAATTAATACAGTATTTTCAGTCTGCCCTCCAGTTCTGCTCACTGGGGTACTACAGCACAGTTCTCTACTCAAGCAAGAGAAAAAGAACCATTTTCCCTGTGCCAGTTCCTACACAATAGGAAATCTGGGCAGGGGTTGTTACTGCTACAAGGAACCCTGCAGGAAGTCCATGTGATTTCGGAGTTCTGCCCAACCCAAAATCTCCATATTCCAAACCCCATACTCCAACTTTGTGATACAGAACCTCAAATGCTTGGAAATGGTAGAGAAATCTCATTTGATTCTGTGACTATCTTCATCACTAGATGTCTTTATATAGTTAAATTTCCAGCCAACAACTACAAGTTCTGCTGCTGTTTTCCCTTTGTCCCTGTAAAGTTTCACTCAAACCCTGGACTGCTGTGAAAATTTACTTTGTTTCATGTTACCCACGTGCACATCTCAGTTGCACTCATTTATTGAGTTCATACAAATTCAATTTGTGATGCCCTGCCTGATACAGCAGCAGGAACATGGCCCATGCTCCCATACCAGAGCTCTCTGACATAGCAGAGACCTCACACTGAGCCACTTGTCATTGAGTCTTGGTGAACAACCACCTTCCAGGGTTTTTTCTAACCTCTTGTTACTACCTGAAGAGATGCTGTGCAGACACCTTAATCATTCCAAAGCATTTTTCCCCGTCTGCATCTTAGAACTATCACTAATATTGTTGTGGTTAAATTATACTATTAATTACCATTGGTTTAAAGTATCTCCCTAGTGGGTGATTTAGAAAAGCCAGTTAATAACATTTGGATGAGGCCACATACTGCAATAAGTAATTAGTTTATCTGCTTGTCCCAGGTGCCAGAATTATCAAGTTAATTACAGACAAGTCAGAGCCACCATCATGTGCAATTCACTCTATTGAGTACAAGGATACATGGGCCTGGATGACTTGAAATTTAAAATCCTAGTTACAGCAAATGCACATGGATCTCAGACATGATTAATGGGCTCAGTGGGTTTGATCCCAATGCTATAGTTCTGTTTTCACACCAAAATAGACAGGTCCTTGTAAAGTGGTACCTAAAGTGTTGAGTTTCCTGTTAAGAGGCAAAAGGCTGATTTGATTTGCATGCATGTTTAGTCAGACCCTTACCCATTTTCATGTAAGCAAAGGCTCACCTGGTATAATCGGTGGTCCACCAATGTCAATTAGAGCACGCAATGCAGAGAATCACAATTCAGACAATGTTTGGGAGATCAAAGGTAGTTTCTAGGCCAGCCTTCCTGAATTGTTCCAGTCATTCAGCACTTTCAGCTTTAAAGGAATGATTCGCTCTCTGAAATATTATGTTTTAGTGAAATACATTTATGGAATGAAGGGGTCCAGCTCAGTCTTTCCAGTTATATATAGGCTTTGCTCTCTGCCAGCTCACTTCTGTCCCATAAAGCAGGGGCAGTACAGAACCCCGAAGCAGACTCTTCCTCAGGCAATGAACAGTTTTAACTGCAAGTAGAAGTTCAACTTCATTATGTCAGCAAATAAATCTGATCCATTGAACTCAAAAGCCTCCATGGAAGGAAGGGTTGAAATCCATTAGCAACTTTTTTCTTCTTGTACAATCCACATATGTCACCACATGAGACTAATATTTTAGGACCACTCAACACGGGACATGTTTAAAAACAGTCTTTCTTTAAGGCACCTGAGTGTGATGACAGCTAAGCTGAGCTTTATTGTGGGATGCAAGTAATTTATCCATGAGCTCACCTGTGTCTTTTCCACCTCTGTGCAGCTTGTCCATTGGGATCTTCCATACTCCTGACCTTAGCAACTTTCTGTGATTAATTTCTGGAGCCAGGAGTAACAGTGGACCCAGTCTCTTCATTTTTCTGCCTGTGTTTCTTTGCCACCACCCACACAGTCATCATTGTTTTTCTAAGTTTTCCTCATCTCTGAGTGAAATGACATAGCTTGCATGCCAACTGGCATTGTTTCATGACCAGAAATAGGCTGGAACATCAGCTTTTGGAGCTGCTCAACACCTCTTTCTCAGAGGCTGTGAACAGTGGCTTTAACAGTCCATTTTCTTTCTGCTGTGTTTAGAGACAGACCTATAGCCCCTAGCGCTTGTCCAAACAACTTTGATCTGGAATGTGTCATAGCAATGGGAAGCAGAAGAAGAAAATATGAAGGTGATAGAGCCTGAAAAACAGATGGAGGTTGGAACTTAGATTGACTGGGATAGATAAGCAGTATTTGACAGTGATATAGGCAAACAACATCACATTTATAGCTCTAAATTACTCTGTTTTCACATCAGTGATGGGCTTGGCTCCTCTGTGAGTGTGTTAGAGATAATGCTCAAGCTCTGGCCTCCAGGAGTCTTCTCCTTTGTAATATGCTTTTGCCTGAAACATTTGCTTCTGTTACATTTGAGTTATAAGGGAGATGGCAGAGGTAATTGCTAGGCCACTCTCCATCATTTTGGAAAGGTCCTGGAGAACAGGAGAAGTGCCTGAGGACTGGAGAAAGGCCAATGTTGTCTCAGTCTTCAAAAAGGACAAAAAGGAGGACCCAGGTAACTACAGACCCGTCAGCCTCACCTCCATCCCTGGAAAGGTGATGGAACAACTTGTCTTTGCTGCCATCTCTAAGCATCTGGAGGAAAGGAGGCTTCTCACAAGTAGTCAACATGGATTCAGCAAAGGGAAATCATGCTTGTCTAATCTGATAGCCTTTTATGATAAGTAGATGGATGGATGGATGAGGGGAGAGCAGTGGATGTGTTATTCCTTGACTTCAGCAAGTCTTTTTATACTGTCCCATGGGATCCTCACAACAAAGCTTAAGAAGTGTGGATTCAGTGATTGTGCAGTGAGGTGGATTGGGAACTGGCTGAAGGATGGAGCCCAGAGAGTTGTGGTCAGTGGAGCAGAGTCTGGGTGGAGGCCTGTGACTAGTGGAGTCCCCCAAGGGTCAGTGCTAGGTCCAATATTATTCAATAAATTCATCAATGACCTGGATGAGTTGATAGAGAGCACCCTCAACAAGTTTGCTGATGACACCAAACTGGGAGGAGTGGCTGACACAGCAGCAGGCTGTGCTGCCATCCAGAGAGACCTGGGCAGGCTGGAGAGCTGGGCAGGGAGAAATTTAATGAAATTTCACAAGAGCAAGTGTAGAGTCCTTCATCTGTGGAGGAACAACCTCATGTATCTGTATAGGCTGGGGAATATTAACTCCAGCTCAGGCAGACACAATACACTGAGAAATTTTGAATGCTCAAGACCCAGTTCAAAGATAAAAATTTCCCGGTGGTATTTTTATGAACCCAAAAGCTAGAACAGAGCATGCACTTACTCCCCAGGCAGCAAAGTTTCCCTTTTTGTCGTGTTTCAATGTTCCTGTCACTGTGACTCCTAACAAATAACTTCCCAAAGCTAGAAAGTTTCATTCTCTCCAGACCTAGCTAGTGAGTTTGTGTTCAGAAGAGTAGTAAAAGTAATCATAAGAAAAATTTATATATTCAACAACAAAAAAAGCAAACTGCTCCTTAAAGAGCTCCTTTCATTCCTCTCTAGTTAGATTTCTTCCACTATCCCCACTACTAAATGCACAACTAAGTTATTTATTATATAGACACTTGTTTTAAAGGCTGCCTTCTGGAGGTGTTAAAATCCATTAGCTGCTCTAAGTTATTGTAAATGAACCTTAGGGGATTAAGAGTCAATTTATCTCCTGTCTGGCACTGAACGAGGCAGGGTAGTGAGAACAAGTGAAATGTGTTTGCTTGTTTTCCTTTGCTCCCACTTATCCAAACAGCATGTAACCAACTTGGAAGAAAAGGGACAGCTCTAAAGAAAAGAAGCAGAGCAGAAAATAGCAGCAGAGGAACAGAGAGAATTGTTGGCTGCTAACTAGGTAGGTACCAAGGGTTGTTATCCAGTTAGGATGCTGGTTTGACCTGTCACACAGCAAATATCATGCATCTGTGGAGATGGAGCCCCCAGAAGACAACAGGACTATACCTCAGCTCTACCAATTTATCATCATCACCTGAATGACCAGGGCAGGAAAATGTC
>VYZU01027861.1:3553-13866 GCA_013401355.1 Ceyx cyanopectus
TTTTTTTTTTTTTTGTTTGTTTTGTTTGTTTTTGTTTTTGTCTGAGTGGTGTCGTGTGGACTCAAAAGCTGCTTAATTTTGCAGGTGGATGGAACAAATCTTCAGGGTTTTACTAACCAGCAAGCAGTTGATGTTTTGCGGCACACGGGACAAACAGTTTGTCTCACTTTGATCAGAAGAGGTCTTAAGCAGGAAAATAATATTCAGCCCCAGGAGGATTTCAATGCTGCTGTTGAAAAGGACTTACTGTTCCAAACAATGGATAGTAGCACAGCCAAAGGTAATTAAAACTGGCTTTGCTTTAAAGCGGTCTTGAAATAATCTTCTTCTCTATTGCAAACTGAAAATAAAATGCGCCAGATTCATTCTGGTAGCTATTACTGATGGCAGAGCTGTTGTATGTGAAGGTGGAATTTGGTCTGCTATGGTTTGATTAATCTTTTAGACACAGTGGCATTATTTGCTACATTTTCAAAGTGAGCATTGAAAGCTCTGCACTGCATTGCACTTCTGGCTGAATTGCTTCAAGACTTAGATCCTGCAAATCTTCAAATGGTAAGAAGGCAGTGATTTTTTATTCATGCTAAGGCATGAGAGCTTTATTCAAGTGCAGGCAAAGAGATGCCCTCCACAGTCATCAAAAGCAAATCTCAGTTCCATTCATTTGATTGTCAATGTCATAAGCTCAATGCATGAGAAGAGTGGTCTATATCTAGAGTTTATCTAGAGTCTGATAGGGCATAAACTCTTTATGTGTACAAAATGTAGAAAGGGAAGGCAGTAAGCAGTACTAATATAAGACTATAAGATGGTATTAGTGAATACTTCATACTACACTATGGAGACCTTGAAGTATATGTGCCAAATATTGAAAGTCAGTGTGTTTTAACTAGCACATCTCCACAGAGGCTGGATGTACAACAGATTTTTTTTCAGTTACTTGTAGGCTGCTGTCAGCAGAAGTATACCACAACTCATGGACTGAGGCATAATCAGTCCCTACCCTTGCACGAGAATTTGAATGACATGTACTATGTTTTCTGTATGGCACTCTTTTGTTCCCACCTTTAGCAAAAATTACAGAGAGAATGCTCAAAAAGNTTGAGCCTGTGTGAAGGCAGCACCAAGAAGTTATGGTCCCTTTCCAAGTATAAATGTTTCTATGTGGAAGATGTATGGATTTTATAATGATTGAAATGCTGACAGCCAATAGCTAAAAGTGATTATTCCAAAGTTTGATTTCTTCTTCTACTTCAGATGCATAAGAAGAAAAAGATTTGAGTGACCTCATACAGAAGAATAATAAACATTTTAAAAATATGGCTTGCTAGAGGAAAAATCAAATGGTGTCAGCTCATTTTTAATTACTTTAGATTTAAAAGA
This sequence comes from Ceyx cyanopectus, assembly GCA_013401355.1. NCBI lineage: Eukaryota > Metazoa > Chordata > Aves > Coraciiformes > Alcedinidae > Ceyx > Ceyx cyanopectus. The sequence goes on from VYZU01027861.1 coordinate 4,937, forward strand.
CCACCAGAGTTGGAAGAAATTCAGAGAAGGGCAGCAACATGATTAAGAGTCCAATGGGAGTCATTCTTCATGCAAGAGGAGTTAAAAGTTGTGGAATATGTGTGTTGTATAGATAGACTGAAATGACTGCAAGAATCAAAGAATATAGTATTGTTAGAAATATTTCAGAAATTAAAGGCATGGAGGCACTGAAATAAAAGAATAACATGTTTGCAGGGAGAAGGAGAATAGAAAATGGTGTATATTAGGGATAATGTATGAAATTCTAAAGTCTTGAGTGTCAGAAAACAGACCTGAGTTAATGAGATAATGGGATAACTCCTAACAGAATAGGCCAAAATCTTGTTCTTTAAAGTATTAAAATGTATCAGAGATAACATCTGTCTTTCTGGGACAGTTTGACTGGGAAATTAGACTTCACAGTAGTAGACATCACTGTTTTTGAGGTTACTTGGCCTCAGAAGAGCTGTGTTTTGTGGTTCTTCCTACAAGAGTAGATGGATTTACCTGCTCTCACCCACCCCTCCCCAGGTCTCCCAGTCATGACTGTGCTGGTTTTGTCATGCAGTATTTTCTTCTTGGGGATTGCTGAAGTGGTTGAGCGGGCAGACTGCACTGGGCCCCACACATCATGGGCTGCAACCTCTCCCACCTCACAGAGCAGATCTGTGGCCATGCAGAGCATTTCAACCCAGTTTGCTGGGGTACTGGTTGTTACATTGCTGTGGGGTACTCCAGGGCAAGTGCTTAGTTTATCCAGTGTCATTAAGTCATCCAGGCTTTTGTTTTTGTCCCTGTGCTTGCTTTGTGCTTAGGATAACAGATGCTGAGAACTCACCTGATTATATTGCCCTGGACATTTTTGTTTTGTTTTTGTTGTTTTGGTTTTTTTTTTTTTGTTTTTTTTTNATTCATTCTGGTAGCTATTACTGATGGCAGAGCTGTTGTATGTGAAGGTGGAATTTGGTCTGCTATGGTTTGATTAATCTTTTAGACACAGTGGCATTATTTGCTACATTTTCAAAGTGAGCATTGAAAGCTCTGCACTGCATTGCACTTCTGGCTGAATTGCTTCAAGACTTAGATCCTGCAAATCTTCAAATGGTAAGAAGGCAGTGATTTTTTATTCATGCTAAGGCATGAGAGCTTTATTCAAGTGCAGGCAAAGAGATGCCCTCCACAGTCATCAAAAGCAAATCTCAGTTCCATTCATTTGATTGTCAATGTCATAAGCTCAATGCATGAGAAGAGTGGTCTATATCTAGAGTTTATCTAGAGTCTGATAGGGCATAAACTCTTTATGTGTACAAAATGTAGAAAGGGAAGGCAGTAAGCAGTACTAATATAAGACTATAAGATGGTATTAGTGAATACTTCATACTACACTATGGAGACCTTGAAGTATATGTGCCAAATATTGAAAGTCAGTGTGTTTTAACTAGCACATCTCCACAGAGGCTGGATGTACAACAGATTTTTTTTCAGTTACTTGTAGGCTGCTGTCAGCAGAAGTATACCACAACTCATGGACTGAGGCATAATCAGTCCCTACCCTTGCACGAGAATTTGAATGACATGTACTATGTTTTCTGTATGGCACTCTTTTGTTCCCACCTTTAGCAAAAATTACAGAGAGAATGCTCAAAAAGTACTCCTTCATCAGTCTAGAGGTGTTCAAGGCAGCTGCCAATCAGCAACATACTAATAGAACTCTGGTAGGAGAGACTTTCTTTCTGTATGTTGAAAGTCTGTCAGGTATGCAAGTCTATAGCATTTTTTCTTTTCAGTGTCAGCTTCCTGAATTGCACAAAAGAAATAAAAGATGGGGAAAGGGCAATGGTAGAGTGCTAAAGAATGTTGTACTTACATATTTTCCAGGAACTTTTCTTTAAATCATAGAGAAGCAGCTACTAATAGTTGTTTCACTGAAAAAACATGCACTGTAGAATGCAAAACATTAAGACAAAATGTGTTTAAAATACATTTCTTTTAGCCCTGTTCTTGCCAGATTATGTTTGCCAAATATGGATTCTCTGACGTCCAGTGGAAGAAAAAGTCAGTGCCCCGAGATATGACTCTGAGGTTGGTGAATATTACAACACACAAAATAGCTGAAAAGGTTTTTAATTCTTTTTCCAGATAACAGTGAAACTGAACAGGGATCCCCATCACTGCCATGTAGTTCCAGCTTGATAAATACTGGAGAGGACATGAAACAACAGGAAGCAGGTTCTCAATATTTAATATTTTCTTCCATGAAAACACACTTGAATGTGCATACACAAAGATCAGGTGTTTGTGAACCTTTCCATCTCCTGCTTGGTATGTAGCTGATGTACAGCTAGGAAGTGAAAGTAATCATACATGTAAGAATGTACTCTTGAATGATGAAAGATCAAGACACTTTATGTCTGAAAATGATTATGTGTCAAAGATGACACATGAAGCATTCTGCTTTTGCTACATGCTCAGCCCTCTTTTTAGTTTAGTTTTGTATTTCTACTCTCTTCTGTCAGGTTGTGTATTAAACTTTTCTCTCCTATTCCCCAGCATACTTTATCTTTCCAACTGCCAACAGCTGCTCCAGCTCCAGAACTCTGCATCTTCTGATAAACTTCCTTTTCACAAATTCCTGAGCTTGCATTCCTTTCAATGAGTGTTCTCTGCTAAGACACAAAATTCAGTCACTTCTGGTGCACTGATATGCTCTGACATTTCCCATGCTCTTTGTGGAAATTCTTGTTTTCTAGTGGGTATATTCCTTTTCCTCTTGAGTCTATTGGGGCACTGCTGCATTTCAGAAGCCATATTTGGTATGTTTTCCAGATTGAGACAGCACTGGATTTGTTTTCTAGCTTTTCCCAGCTTCCAAGGCTAGGGGAAAATGGAAAAGTTTCACCAAAAGAAGTTCTTTAATATGTATCTTTTTGTAACTCATGCTTTCCATTGCCCTGGAGAGTTTAAATTTCTTTTTGACACCTTTCCTTCAGATACTGCAGGATCTCTGCTTTGGGGAAAGTATTGTCATATTTTAATTCTACATAATATCTGGCTTTAATTTTAGGAACATTTCTGAGCAATGTCTGAGGCTGTTAGTCACCACAAATTCATACTAGAAGTCTGTGGGAGTTGGGAACTTGTAACCTTGTAGTGAACGTTCCAGTCTTTGACTTCAATAAGCATTCAGATCCATAGAGTTTGTTACTTACTGCAGGCACAGCACAGACTGCAGACCTTGAATATGAAGGGTCTTCTGTTAAATCTGATGTGTTTGCTGGCTGTTGTATCTAAATACTGCTTTTTATTACTTCCTGCCCTAGAATCTAAACAGTGTAAATGAAAGGAAAATGAGCAAGAGAAAAGCATTTCTGGGTTTTCCAGCCTAGAGATAAGCTTCCAATCAAATGAAGAGTTGCTGCACTTTACTGCCTAGCCTGTCTTTGTGTTTTTCATAGAATTTTTGCTCTTCTTCCCTCCTTCCCTGCCAGTGTCATTGCTGCTCTTTGACTATTAGAGTTATTTCTCATTGTATGTGTACACATGTGAATGTCACCAGAAGAAAAATAGCAAACAAATGATAAATAGCTAGGACTTCTGTTTTCTCACTGTTCTCTAGGGCCTACAGTTTCAAAAAATCTTTCACAGGTGTACTCACAGCTCTGAAAGTACAAAACCTCCAGATTTTGTTTGTAAACTTTCCCGGGACACTCTCTGCAAGTCTCAGGTTCTACCCAGAAGGACCAGTGTGCAGTTACCATTTATGTTAGTATTATGGCCATGCCCCTTAATCGGTCTGATCAGTTTACATACAGTCTATTTTAGCAAATGCCCAGGGCAAGCATGTACATTTTTCATTTGATTTGTTATCTTGTAAACTTGCATTAAGTTCACTCAAGACTGAGGCAAGTTTAAGTAAATGTCCTTTCTTCCTTTCTTTGGTGTGCCATGCCAAACGTTTTGACTGAACTTCTTACCATTCAAAATACAGAGTTAGTTTTGCTGGGGTAGAATCTAATACTGTTTTGCAAGTTTTTCCTCTGGTAAAACCAAACCTGGTGAGACAAAGACATGCAAAGTTCTTGGTCATATTTAGAAGAGTTCCAACATGGAAATGATGAAGTCCTGCATGATCCATATACTTTATCAGTTACAGGAATGGACAGGATGTTTTATTTTTTGTCACAGTAATCTCAGACATAACTTTTAGATTTCCAGCTGACTCCTACAGAAGAAGCAGCTACAAAGACAAAATGGCAGAGGATTATGGGTTCGGATTATGAAATAGTGGTAGGTAAACTTTTATTACTATTTATTAAATGTCATTTGTTCTGTCCACCTATTATGTTGCTAATATATAAACAGAAATACATTAGTATTAAATTTGTTCCTTTATTTATAAAAATACATATGCTTCTTAATCTGTTGTGATTACTTCATTTTGATTATGAATTTCAAATATATATTTTTTCTGTATTGATTTTAACAAAATAATCACAGGCTTCTAGAGTTACCGTGCTATGAGTATTGCTCAGAGCTTTCTTAGTTTCAAGAAGATAAATGTATATTAGAGAAAAAAAAGTATTTAAGGTGAATTTCAAAGTGCCTTTCATTAGCCAAAATTTTATGTTAGTGCTTGAAACTTCCTACCCATTTTGCATACTGAATGAATTGTATGATATAATGATCTAAATAATGCACAGGACATTTACTCTAGATATATCTGAAAAGCAATATCTGAGTTTAGGACTTTTATTTCAAAATTGCATGCCAGATCGGTATTCTCTGCAAAAGTATTATTAGATACATTATTGTCATATGCAGTTCCCACTAGTTTCTGCTGAAGTTGTATGTGATCAAAATTTCAGCTTTTACTGACTATTCAGTTTTTTTATTGTAATGTTACACATGACAATATTTCTGGTTTCTCATTTCTGGAATATTAACCTAATTGTATGTAAACTGAAACTGAAAGTAACAGATACTATGTTATATACTAAATACTCCGTAATACTAAATACTCCAAAAGAAACTATTTCTTAATCTTATTTTAGGTGGCTGTAGTTAACAAATTTAGTGAAAGCAGTGGCTTGGGGATAAGCCTTGAAGCTACAGTGGGACATCATTTCATCAGATCTATTTTACCAGAGGGGCCAGTTGGACGAAGTGGCAAGTTGTTCAGTGGAGATGAACTGCTGGAAGTAAGAAAAAAATCTACTTCATCTTAGCCTGCATTCAGTAGATTTAGTAGATTATGATTGCTTCTCATACGTGACTTTGGAAATGTAGCATATCTAACTACATACCAACTGTAACCAGAAGTGCTCGGGTAGTCACTTCATTTATGCTTTCAAATATTTATGTGAATGTAAATCCTTATGTGCATTTCTTTCTGATAGCTTATTTTAGAGATACAGTTCAAGGTCACCGGAAGACCTAGCAAATGTAGTAAGGCTTAGTAGGAATATCCCTATGCAGTGAAGGAACTAAACACTTGTTTACTTTTCTAAATCATTTTCTTGGAATTAAAATGTGAATGTGGTTCACATGAGTGGAAGAAACAAAGTGACAGTATGTGGTGTTAGTAGCGTGGTGTCATGCAATTTCTGAGGCTTTCCATTCAGTTTTAAATGTTTCTTCATCCTGATTGTGAGCATCAAAATGAGTAGAAATTAAGGGTTTATGAAGTCTATTAGCATGTTGGGGTTTTTTTTGTGTTCATTTTTCAAATGAAATGATAAGTTGTGGCATATCATTACACTTATCAATACAGTATATACTTCTAAACATTGTGTATTCTTCATTTCTTGAGGTGAATGAGATATCTTTGCTTGGAGAAAACCATAAGGATGTGGTGAATATCTTGAAAGAACTGCCTATTAAGGTGACAATGGTGTGCTGTCGTCCAGTACCTCCCCCCATCACTCACCCAGAATTATTGGAGAGTCTAAGTCTATCAGAGGTTCAACTCACAGAAAAGGTATTTTGCCTCTAAAAAAAATCACAGAGAAAATTACTTTCCTTGAGAAAAAAACATACAGTGTTCTCATACAAGTTTAGGAATACATGTTAACATTTTAGGACTTGGAATTAGTTGAACAGGAAAAAAGTGAATTATATTAATCATCTGTACTTTACACCACCAGAAGACATCTGGTAGGTCATGGGCACAAATTTGGGATGTGGTTCTGTCTGCCCAACTACGTAATTTCTGTTCTGTAAGTGAGCTGTTGGAGGTATGGCAGACTGAACTGTATGTTCTTTAGAAGCTGAGTATATTTGATCTATTTTTTAACTTGCTTTCTGGGTTTGTATTGTGCAGAACTGTGTGTGCATTCACTGACAGGTGGGCCATACTTCCATCCCTCATAGTGCAATGCTCTGAGCAGCCTAACATACTGAATGTGTAGAAGTGGCCAGCTGTATAGTATATAAAGCATTTGTATGGAAAAAGTACTAGGCCAGGCATCAGATTCCACTAACAGGTGCTCAGCTTTTCTATGAAACTAAGAGAAGTGAACAACATATATGCATGTGTATGTATATGTATATGTAGCTTTTTAAATGTTCTAACTCAGTGCTATCATGTTTAGATCAATGTATATTTTTGACATACTTTTTAATAACATATATTTCTTGTATCTGTGAATACATGTACTAGTGAAGTTTTCTGAAGTTCTTTGACAGAAATTCCATTTTGTAACGTTTTGCAGTGACTACTTTATTATGATTCCAGCATAGCTATTTTATTACAAAGCTGTGTGAATTCTATGCTAGGTTTATCAAACTTGTTAACTCTTCTGAGTGTTTCCACTTTGTCCTTGTTTGGAGATGTACAGTTTTTACCTTTTATTCTTCATAAACAGACTTATATCTATGCATATTTGCAAATTTATGTTGTATTGGTGAACATTAACTGTTTTTCTCAGGCTCACATAGAACTTGGATTAATTGGTTCATCAGACACAGAAGGAACAGCTTTGGAAATAGCTGGTGAGGGTCAGGGTGTGGAAGAGGTGCAAAGCTCGTCTTTGGCGATGTGGGAAACAGAAGTACAGCACATTGAGCTGGAGAAAGGGAGTATGGGACTTGGATTTAGCATACTCGACTACCAGGTAACTTTTGTACTTCCTGTATTTGAGTACAGAACAAAATACTTCGTATTATTTCTGTCTGGCTCTATGATCTAAACGTGTATTTTGAGGGTAAATGTTAAAGGAAACCAAGCAATACAGTAAAGCTAAAGGGATATTGCTACTGGTGGGTACCCCACTAGCTATATTACTCAGTCATCTTACTCTATTAAGACTGCAGGTTCTAATAATAATAGTAATACTGGTCCAAAAATGGATATCTATAAGGTCTTCATAAATTAATCTTCTAGTGCCCCAGGGGCATTAAATGATGTAGTCAGAGTATTCAGGCAATTAGGCATGTATTTTGCACCTTCAGTGAAGTGCTTAGTGCAAGATCCAATAAAGTACTTAGGTGCTTAAAACAGGATTTACTAAAATCCAGAACTGCAATTCCAAAACCCCTTGCTTATCTGTTGTCTGTCCCTGGCATGCCTAAATGCTCCCATTCATTTTGTGTTTGACTTCAGAATTCCTGGGTATCTCTAACTGTGATTCTTCCTGTGTCCTGGTGAACAGCTCAGAGCCTGCACTTGGTCAGGACCCCAGAACAAATGTTTCTCCTGTTATCCATTGTCATAGTGGATAATTTTCAGTCTGACTTAGGTAATTTCTCCTTGAGGTCATCATAGTTTTTCCCCATCTGTTTGGTGGTGCTACAGGAGCTGATCTCCTCCGAGGTCTGTGCTGCATCTTGTCCCTCAGAGTGTGTTCATTTGCATACCTCTGCCTTGAGGTCACTTCCAAGTGGAAATTATGCCCACAGGACACTACTTAAAAATAATCCATGCCTCAGTATATTTTGCATTTAAACCACACTGTTAGAAGTGAAGAGCAGTGGAGTTTAATAATCCAAAGGGTAAAGACATGCTTAAGTATCTGTGTTATGAAACAGTGATTAGTTTAATGTGTTACTCGTGATGCTCTGCAGTGAGATGCTATAGCTGAGCCTGAGTACTTGGAGTCCACGTCAGCACAAATTAAAGCCTATTTTTGATCATCCTCTTCTGAAGCACAGAAAAAAATACTGGTTGCCTGTGCAGTTAGTTACTGATTTTTATTTATGGATGGTAATTATAAAGGGTTGTGGAAGTACCTTAACTTGGTTTATGTATTTTGCAAATGTGAAATTGATTATATCCTACAGCTTTAGTTAACATTCTAAAACTTTTTTTTTTTTTTTTTTTNNTTTTTTTTTGGTTAGAAAATTTGTGCTTTATCCTACACTTTCTCCTTTGACATGTAGTTAAAACATTTCACAGATGTTCACAAATTCACAGATTCAGAGATTCACAGATGTTAGGGGTTGGAAGGGACCTAGAAGATCATCTAGTCCAACCCCCCTGCCAGAGCAGGATCACCTAGACCAAGTCACCCAGGAACAGATCCAGGCGGGTCTTAAGTGTCTCCAGAGATGGAGACTCCACAATCTCCCTGGGCAGCCCGTTCCAGAGCTCTGTCACTCTCATTGTAAAAAAGTTCTCCCTTGTGCTCCAACTTGCACCCGTTGCCTCTCGTCCTGTCCTTGGATGACACTGAGAAGAGTCTGGATCCATCCTCTCTACACTCACCCTTAACATATTTATAGACATTGATGAGGTTCCCCCTCAGTCTCCTCCAGGCTAAAGAGCCCCAGCTCTCTCAACCTCTCCTCATAAGGGAGATGCTCCACTCCCTTCAGCATCTTGGTGGCCCTGACCTGGACTATCTCCAGTAAATCTCTGTCTTTTCTGAACTGAGGTGTCCAAAAACCCCCTGTCCACCAGGACCCCCAGGTCTCTTTCTTCAGAGCTACTCTCT
>VYZU01027862.1:0-13847 GCA_013401355.1 Ceyx cyanopectus
CCCCTGCCCAGCTGTCCCTGGCATTTGTCATGCTGTGGGATCATGAGAGGTGGGTGGCTCACCTTTAGGGACAGTCAGATGCTAATCATGCCAACTTTTTGTTTACAGTCCCTGGGCTGTCTGACTCTTCTGGGACTCACTTCATCAGTCAAGATTAATTTCAGTCTTTATTTTAAGCCTAGAAGTTGTCCGGAGGCATCTAACTAATAAGTGAAATACACAGATAATATCAATAAGCACCTTGGGAAGGAGACAGGAAAGAAAAGGCAGGAAAAACACCTAAACACTACCTTGGGTACTCATCCACAAGCCCTTTTGGCCAGCTAGGTGCAGGATAAAAGACTGTGGTAACCTTATAGGATTAGCATTACAGAAGAATTGTTCAGAGGGATGTCACAACACATCATCTGTGGTGACACTGCAGACAAGAGGAGGACCCAGCAGGTTTTGTTTCCTAGCTCTGAAAACAGGGCACCAGGCAGACTTGGCCCAATCACCCACCTGAGCTCTGCCTAGAACCTCACATTTCCTCTGTTTCCAAGTTCACCTTTATAACCCCCTTTTTAATCTCCCCCAACACATGGAAACAGAAACGAGGATCAGGAGGGAAGTGCTGCCAAAGATTAGAGGTTTGGAAATTTACAGCTGTTATCGAAGGGAAAACTACAGCAGGAGCCAAGCACTTTAGTCAGAACTCTTTGTTATTGTAAAGAACCTTTCATATATGTTTTTGCTTTCTAATTCAGAGCGTGGAAGTGTAGCATTTTATGGGTCAAACAGAAGAAAATATAAAAACAAAAGCAATTCAACTGCTAGTCACCCAGTCTGGAAATCTGCAAAAGTAACGTCTGCGAAGCACTGACTGGGCCACAGATGTAGTGAGTTATAAACACAAACTTGTCACAGGTTACTATGAAACAACAGACAGGCTCCTGTTCTAAAACATTTCTTTGTTGTTATGGTTGGTGCACCTTTCCCCCCACAGCCCCTCCACACCAGGCACGTCTGCAACGCTGCACCAGCAACTGGGACCAAGGGAAAAAATAAGAGAGCGTGTTCAAAAGTTAGAGAGCAGCGTTCCAGGAGGAAAATCTGATTTCAAACCTCATTTCTGCTCAGCAGTGCAGCGGTCTGTTTTGAATTTCAGGGGCTATCTGCAGCACTGAGGTTTCTCCTCGTTGCAGACAGAAGAAGGCAGTGAGGGGCAACGCTGCCGGACCCCGTCCTGGCCACAGCCCTGCACGTAAAGTCTGAACTCCCAAGTCAGCTGAGAGCTCTACCAAGACTATTAAATTGCACTGGCAAAGCTGGGAGGAAGAAATGCAAATGAGGCCAGGTTAGATGTTTCAAAGGGATGAGTGGCTGATCCTGTTTTATGTGATGCCAGACGATGCTAATAGTTTAAACACTAGCTCTGTGGAGTGAGAAATAGATGTGTTATCGTCTGTGAATTATTAAAATTGCCTTCACCTACTCACCTTTAGACTTTTCTGGCTGAAAGAAAAAAAAAGAAAGAAAAAATAGTCTTGCAAGGGAGGCATGCACTCTTAATCTATTACTAATGTCTTCTTGAATCCTGTTAATATTTTTCATATTGTCTGCCTTGGTGAGCTCAGACACTATATGTGAGGAATGAGCAAAAATTCCAGCTGATCCCAGGCATAAAGCTCTTTAATGTTTAAGTCTCCCCTGCCCTGCAGATAATTACTGTCTCCTCTTTCACCCATCCAGCTGGGACATGAGACAATTTGGGGAGCATCCAAGATGGGCACAAAGATCCATTTCCTGGTTCATGACAAGTATTGTAGATGTTGATGCCACAGAGATAATTTTCTAGGATTTAATTCAGGAACAAACAAGCTTTTAGCAGTTGTTTAGACCTATGTGGCTCTATTTCCCTTCCCATACAAGCTCTCCCTGAACACCAGGGAAGTCTTAAGGATACTATAAAATCATTAAAACATGTAAAATCCTGATAAGGTCAAAATCATCGCTGCAAGTTTTTAGTGGAATACAAAGATGGACCAAGAAGATATGGAAGGTGGTCAGGCACTCAGCAACACCATCATCATGATCACAGGGTAGCAACAACAAGGAGGGTCCCACCCTTTCACACCTCCACCATGAGGTTGTTAATTTATAGATATGTTGGCAGTTGTGACAAACGTGTCCTTGGTGCTGGCAGAGCCCAGATTTCTGCTGGGGCTTTTGCCTGCTCCGTGCTCTTGCCCACCCCTGGGACTTGCTGCTGAGGGTCTGTAATTCCCACTGCATCTGCTGAGCACAGGGAGTGTATGTGTGGGACAGGCAGCGAGAGGAAAACGAGGGATGGTCGGAATGAGGGTGAGACAACAGGCAGATAAGGGGAAGAGGAGGCCAAATGGCAGGGAGAAGGGGGAGGCAAGGGGAGCAGAGGTGAGACAGAGACTTTTCGTGCATGAATAAACATGAAGAAGTGGAGAGGTGGCGGTGGGACCCCCCACTGCCAGGAAGGCAGAGAATTATGGGCAGGGAACATCACTGAGGGAGCAGTTGTCCCCATTAACATTCCCCTGGAAGAGAAGCACTTGCTGGGGTGCTTGGCTGAATCAGGGCCTCATTAAGGAGGTAAACAGCCTCCTAGCCTCATTCACCTCTCCCTTGGTCTTGATCACCTAATTCAAAAAGCTGTTTTCAGGAGCTGAGCCTGGATCTGTCACATCCAAGACTGCCACTAATTGCTCTATGTCAGCAGCGTTTAGAAAAAAGAATTAAAAGCACCTACCCACCTGCCCAGATGAGAACTTTACATGCCAGCTTTCCAAGTCTGCAAGCTCTGACATCTCAGCAACGTGGCTCAGCACAAACCCACCCCGAGTGGAAAACAGCACTGCCCCAAGTCAGAGATTTCTTCAGCCAGTCCGAACATTTCTGAAGAAAAAATTACTGCTTTTGTAAATGAACATAGGGTGCAACACCCAGGGTGCACACACACTCCAAGCCAGACCCTGGGGGGTAAGGACTCCTTGGTTAGTTGTGGTACTGGGGGCTCAGAAAGCAGACTCAGAGACAGACTGATGTTCTTGTGAAGATCAGTGAAGGTCACAGATGACACACGGCTGGTTTCAAAACCTCAGGAATGACAGCAGGGAAAGGGATGAAGGAGAATAGAGCCAGCTGTACAAGTTTCCAGAGAAATATTTTGTTGGAGGCACAGCAGAGGAGGAGCTGGATGATGCAAAGAGAAGCGACCCAGCACAGCATATGAGGACTGTGAACAGTGCTGGTGTCCACAGGGACTCTTCTGCTGGATGTGCCTGTCTAACGCTGATGCAATGAGCCAGCTATGAAGTAAAAAGTCAGAAATGTGTGTGGGAGGGTTGGAGGGGCACATATTAGGCATCTGCTCCCACAAGAGAGGGGGTAAGCTCGGGCTCCTGCTAGGAGTCGGTTCAACAACAGTGCACAAGGCTGGAAACCAGCCTGCTGAGGCTTCTCAGGTCTGATGGGGCAGAGAGGAAAGCCTGATAGCAAAATGATCTTCCTGTCTTCTAGGGAACAGCCAAGATGAACAAAATCAGGGCACGGTAAAAAAGTAGAGAGCTAGCTGTGGAGGAAGCATTTGAAATACATGCAGTGCTCTGTGCCTGGTGGGTGCTCTGCAGGGACAAGTGACCCCCCATTACCTGGCTGAATTTGGCATGGATGTTTCCAGGGATGCCTCCAAAATGCCCGACACACGAGGCCTTCACTAAACCAGCCGACAACCTGCTGTGGGTTGCACTGGCAGCAGGGACAAACGAAGGGCAGGGGGTGGCAAAGCAAGCAGGGACCACAGTGAGGCTGAAGGAAGAAGAGATGTAAATGTTCTGACAGAGCAGCACAGGCAGCTTGGAGGAGAACGAAGGACACCGGGGTAACCACTTACCAGGGCAGCAGTTCTTGGGTGCTGACACAGTTTCAGAACAAGCACACAGAAAAAACAGGTAAGAGAAGACTGTCAAGGTTGTGACATGTAACTCCTTCACCTGGATGCTAGTGAGGAAAACAGGCAGGAAATCCCTCCGGAGCTTTTTCTTCCTCGAGTGCTCTCATTTCATTTTCCTAGGCCAGCACAGCTGCCCTTGGCACTGGTTGAGTACAAGGTCCTCGAGGAAGGGAAGCAGTGTCTCCTCACAGACACCTCACGGGTCAGTCCAGGGACAGGGAAATGGAGCTCCTAGGGAAACCAGAGGGGATGTGTGGGGAGCTCCTAGGGAGGCCAGAGGGGATGTAGGGGAGCTCCTAGGGAAACCAGAGGGGATGTGTGGGGAGCTCCTAGGGAGGCCAGAGGGGATGTAGGGGAGCTCCTAGGGAAACCAGAGGGGATGTGTGGGGAGCTCCTAGGGAAACCAGAGGGGATGTGTGGAGAGCTCCCAGGGAATCCAGAGGGGATGTGTGGGGAGCTCCTAGGGAAGCCAGAAGGGATGTGTGGGGAGCTCCTAGGGAATCCAGAGGGGATGTGTGGGGAGCTCCTAGGGAAACCAGAGGGGACGTGTGGGGCACTTCGGGGTTTGTGATCATCGTTTCATTAGGCTCTACATGCTCTTTAGGGCAGGAACACTTCGAGGAGTTCAGAGTAATTTCTGACTTTAAGAAAGCTGACTTTGGGAGAATGTGATATGCCCCAAGGAATTTTTACTGGAATCCTATGAAACATGGGAAACACAGAGCTGAATTTTTCAAAAACATCTGAAGAGACTGAAATTTAAAGCCCTCCTGCTTAATTCCAAGGAGGAAAAGGGGCAACTGAGGCCAAATGCAGCTAGGCAAAGGTGTAAAGTTTAGTGTAAGCAACACATGGAAGACTTGGGAAATATATTTTTTATGTGTATACAAACATATATGTAAATATTTATATGTGTAGATATATTCAGATACAATACACATCATTTGAAAGGTAAACAACCTGGTAAGGAGGGATACAGAACTTCTTAGGAGTTAGAAAAAGAAGTTTTAAAGAGTTCATTCCAGGAGTGTCTTTTGACACTGCAATGATTTTCTCCTGCCCAATGCATGCAGTTCCATTTCTATCAGTGCTAGAAAGGACTGGGAGAAAAATGCTTAATTGCTTCAGGCCTATGGCAAAAGGAAGAAGTTAGCAAGTTGGCATGCCCCTTCTTCTTTGAAGAATAATAAGAGGCCAGATGACTGCTTAAATATTTGCCTCACATGGTGACAGAGTTTCCAGGGCTCACTCAAAGGAGGGGAATTTGCATTGATGTGTGTACATCCTCAGAGTTCCAGCCCTGCCAGCCCGCAGCAAAGGTGATGCACAAACACAACCTGCAGTTCCTAGCCTGGGCAAGCTGGGTGGAGTTCAACTGCTGAAAGGGGCAGGAGGGGAGGGAGGATTTCCCTGTAACACACGCAGAGCATTACAGCCAGAGAAAAGAACAATGTTTACATGTGGTTGAGAGGTTTCCTTCTTTTTTTCCCCTTTTAAAAAAGGAATATAAACTCCTAAGTGAGAGACATATACATCTTGAGGTCTGTGATGACAGGACAGACCAGTAAGACCTGGAGTTAATCTTCATTCTTGCAGGAAAGGGCAATGAAATGAAGCAAGCTCCTCCTAGAACTGTTAGCTTGCTATCTGTCATGCAAAAATAACAGAGGCAATTTTACTCAAACACCTTAACGGGCATAATTTGATTGGAAGCAATTGCACAATTCTTGGAGGGAAATTTCGGCATACAAATTAATAGTAATGAACACACTGATAGATAAGAAAATTAAAGACAAGCCCTAATTCTCTCAAAATTACCCAACTTCAGGAGCTGAGACCTGGTGCTTCCAACATTCTTTGCTGCAGGGCTGCTTGCTTCCATCTGACTGAGGTGGCTCACTGAATTTCAGTTTTAGCTTTTAAAAGAAACTCAACATTAGTTTAAATACTATTTTTGTGACTACCAAATAAGAGGATTTAAATCCAAATATAGACTAAGGTGCCTCCCTACAATATGAACATTCTGTCTGTAACAAAAGTAGAGAAGACTAAGGAGATGATTTCTGAAGTATCTACATTTTACAATGCAGTGAGCAAACTGTAGTGGAGACTTATCTTTACATGCCAGCTAACGAGTATGAAGTGCAACCTTACCAGCCACATGCTAAAAAAGCCTGAAAAGCACATGAAAGCATCTTTCCTAGGGTATCAAGTTCAGTATGAAGAGCAAATGAAGCTCCTGTGCAAACTGCTGTTTTCAGGAAGGCAGAACTGTGTCCCCCAGTCCCTGCAGCAGTTTGGGTCTCCAAACAGCATTTTAAAGGGTCAGGACATTGGTAGGAATTCGATACAAGCTGAAAGCAAAGATGCTGACAGGTTTGTATCTGGCAAGACACAAGGAGGGAAGGGAGAGACAGGCTTTAGAAGAATTAGCAGGAACAAATCCAAGGCCACTAAATATCAGGGGGCCCCAAAGCTGTCACAAGCAGAGGGGAGAGATTTAGAGTCAAGGCATTCAAGGGGTCTGCGTCGCTTGACCAGAAGACAGTCTCACATTTCAAGGTTTCTTCTTCAGTACAGCTAAGCTTTGCAATGGGAGGCCTTGACCCCAGGGATCACTGGCTGAGGAAAACAAACGTGTTTTCAAACCAGTGCAATGCACTGTCAGAACTGACTGTCCATGAGATTAAACAATATTTATTTTCACTTTCCCAAATCCCTGCTAAACTTCAGAGAGACAGAAACACTTCCAACTAAGGGGAGAATCTGAGCATCAGCTTTTCTGTGTCAGCTGGGATTCAGCAGCAGAATTCCCTCTAACTGAGCAGGATGAGCCTCCTCCCAGAGTGTCCCGGAGGAGTGAAACTCCTCCGTGGAAAGATGTGGCACCCAGTTCCCACAATGAGTTTGCTCACAGGCCACCTGCATACTCCTAAGACAAAGGTACTGCAAACCCACTTTGTGCCTCTGCCTTGATCACACTTGAGCAGCTTCACAGCCTCCCTGGGTGGCACAGAAACCAAACACAGCCCACGTTAAATGCCAGGCGAGATAGCGAGAGAGGGAGNACAGAGAGGAGACCACGGGCACCAGCATCTCAGCAGAAAATGTGTGAGCACAGAGTAAGGTGGAACTGCAGCGAGGGCTTCCAAGTAGCTGCCAGTGAATTCTGAGGACTATGTGCTTGTCAGCAAGAGGTATGACAAAGCAGGAAAGTGGGACTCACAAAGCACAGACTTATTGGGTCAAGTGTCCTTTTCCTGTTTGGCAAGTCCTTTTGTCTGTGTGTCCTCCCTGTCACCCTGACACCTTACCAAAGCACAGAGTGACAGCTCTTAATGACTTCCGAGCGTTTGATTCTGACACATGGATGGGTCCAGCCCTTTTCTGCCTAATGTGAACGTCTCCTTTCCCTTCTGAATTTCCATGTTACAACCCGGGTCCACTTCTACACACACAGCTCTTCCAACTCCCACACAGCAATCCATGTCACGACAGATGTGCTCTTGTCACACCTTGTTTGAATCAGCTCTGAGCAGACGGACCGACAGCCGATGCTGCTGCGTCAGCAGCTGGCAGGGCTGGGATCACCCTCCCAGGAGACAAGAACATCCTCTCCTGGGCACACCCACTCCTGCATCACACAATGGGGGCTATTGTTCCCTGTGTCCAGAAACCAGGCTCTATCCTGTGCCATCTCTGCATTGACACCCTCTTGCCTGACTCGTTTTTTCCCCCCTCTCTTTATCATGCTCATCGGGTGATCTGAGCACAGGGGCTGGTGGCTCAGTCCTGCTGCCAGCGTGTGCCAGTCCAGCACCCTTGGCAGGCCTCACCGAGGCACTCCAGGGAGAAAAGACGTGTTCTGCAAATGAGCATTTGCAGAGTGGGACCCTGCAAAGCACCCGACAGCACAGAGCACATGTGTGCTTCTACAACCAGCACGTTGTGGTACCCACGGTCACAAAGAGCTAAGCTGGACAGGGAGAGGTGCTCACTGGATGGAGCTGAAACGCTGCCATGAAGACACAGAAGCAGGTATTTTAAAAATCAAGCCTGTTAATGCCCATCTTCAAGTGGAGCTAGGACTTTGCAGATGCCTCTGGCAGCGAGGGGCCAGGGAGCAGGCTCCCAGGGCAACCAGAGCTCCCAGGGCTCCCAGTTCTGGTGGCAGGACACAATGAAGCATCTTTCACAGACCGCTGGCCAAATGCAGCCATTTATTGGCTGATCATTCATTTGCAAAGCTAAGAGAGGGCATTTTCTTACCACTTCAGTTGGCCTGTAGTACTTGTGATTGACTGTCACATGAATCTTGCCAGTCTCCTTGCACCGTCCCACTTCATTTTCATTCTTCCCTTCCCACCTGTAAGGAAGATAAACATTTAATCAAGCCATAATTACTTTAGTGCTCTGATCTTGCCAGCATTTGGCCGGCTTTCATTTACTTGAGGCTGGTGTCAAGTCTCCCTGCAGGACAGTATAAACTCATTAGCTATAGGAACAAAGGCAGAGTTTAGACTTGAATGGAGCAACAATGGCTTTTGAAGTCTCTTTGTTTTGGTTTTTGATTCAGTGGAAGGTCTAGAATACAGGACTTCCAAATTAAACATATAATGCTAGGGGAAAATAAAATGTCCTGATTTCAGCATGTCTCATATATCTGCAAATAAATATGACAGTGAGGCTTTTCATTTGTGGATTGGTTCAAAGCTGTTTTCTTAAAATCTTTTTAATTCTTGTATTTTGGCCAATACTTTCAGGAACTCTTTAATCTGTTAATTTTTATGGACACGAAGCTCTGTTTGAATAGCATTAAGCTGCATAATTTAATTTGTGCTTAACTAGGAGAAACAAACCAGCACCAGTTCCTGCACATTCAGTCCTAACTTGACACAGCGCTTCGCATACGTGTCCTGTGCACAGACTTCCTACCTGGGAGCTGGGAGCAGCCAGCTGCTGCTTCCAGACCCTCCCACGCGCGTTGGACAGCCCGAGCTAGCTCTCATTTAGGTGACCTGGCTGTGCTGTCAGCTATTTTGTCAGCAAGTGTCCTGCTCTAAGATCTGGGGAGCAGCAGGGGAGGAAGGGCTTGGTGGGTGAGCAGCTCTGCCTTGGAGAGCAGCCCGAGGACAAGGCTCCCTCCCCAAACACAACCCGCAGGAACACAGGCTGGTGCCTCAAACCTAACCCCCCACTGCACCAGATCCTGAGCTAGCACCCAAACTCCTCCCTCTCTCTGCCTCCAAGTAGATATTCCTGGGCTCTGGACCAGCTTGGCACGCAAGCACAGCGATGAAATCCTTTCCATTTGGTGCCTAAGCACAATCCAGGTGGTTTCACCCAGTGCTGGTTCAGACTATCTAGTCACCAGACAGGGAAGGAAAGTGCCTCTCACCTCCAACCCAGTAACTGCACTGCCAGCTCTGGGGGTCTTGTCACAGACTGGGTTTCTCCTTGCTCCCCTGCCCCCTCCCCAGAGCTCCTAGAAGTATTTAATTCTTTGACAATCTCAGCCTTCATTTTTGAGTTTCTAGCCCTGAGGGCTAAGGAGGAAAGTCTGAAAATGTGACCTCTGTGTACCCATGAAGGTTAAACCACTGAAAGGCAGAAGGAAATACCATATATACATTATTACTGGGTTTTGAATCCCACAATTTTTTAAGCACAACTCATGACTTTTGGATGAGGAGCAAAGCCTGTAGGATGCTCGATACTGGGAATGCTTGACGTTGAAATAACTTCCAACAGATAATAGCCACAGTGAAGTCAGCTGTTAATAGTCATGCCACGATGCTAAGGATGATTTATAATTTACATTTTCTTTCTCTCTTTTTTTGCTGCTGGTCTGTTTGAAGCCTGAACTGCAAAGTTTTCATTCAGAAGCCAAAACTAACATTAGTCCCTCCCTTTAAAGGGCAGAGGGTAAAAATGTGCAGGACTCAAATGAGCTTAATAGAAAACTACCCGTCACCAGCAGAACAACAGGAAGCACTCAGATCAGGAGACGTCAGTGGTTGTTGGAGGTCACTGAGCAGAGAACCCCATTTAACACCCAACAGGCTCCAGAAGGCTCAGCTGAGCCAGTAACCACTCACTTAATGTCACTATCACAGTTACATAACAATAGAAATAGCTTGAGTAGAAACCTCCACCCGTTTGTCCAGCCCAGCAGTGCGAAAAGTTCACAAGGGGGGAAAAAGACTCCTTGTGACCAGAGTAGTGTCTGCTGGGAGCCTGCTCCTGCTGGCACCCCGTTGCTCCAAGCTGGACCACACGCTGCTGAGACAGACTCTGTGTGGGGCCAGGGGGGTTGGCACTGATGGCACTGGCCAGGGCACAGAGCTCTGCAGCTGGGTGCTCAAGACCATGTGTCTGCTACTGACCAAGTGGGTCTGGTGCCCTCTGCATCTGCACGTCCATGCCAGTGCCTCCTGTTGTAGAAGGGTGTTTTAGGATGGCTCAGGAGCAGAGTAATGGTCAACTCTGATGGGCAGCACTCGTCAGTAACCCCAGAATCCTCCACAGTGCTCAGTTAACCACTGCAAGCCGACGTGCTCGTTTAGCTGTTCAGAAGGTTCTCTGCCTCCAGAGCCTTCACCCTCTGGATTTAGAGGCACGGGCTGCACTGAACTCAAGGCTAACCCCACATCTGCAGATGACGGCTGTTACAACACTTATCAGCAGTGATGAATGCTCCTTTTTCAGCTCTGGGGTTCCCAGTCCCTGTCCAGTTCCTGTACTGCTCCTTGGGGCAGCAGCCACCAAGGATAAACACATCCAGAGGTGGAGGATTTTCTGGGGAGGCAAAGCAGGGGTACCCACCCTCAGGGGTGAGAGGTGGGCAGAGGGGGCACTGGGGAGCCAAGACAAATCAGAATGTGGTCCCAATGGATGACTGAGCAGCAGACAAGACAAGGATGTCTATGGTTGAGGTGCTGAAGAAATCAACCCAAAATGGAACCTTTCACAAAAGCACAGAAAAAAGAAACAAGTATGTGCATTTCAGCTCCCTGCTTGGCCTCTACACAGCAACAGAACTGCCAGAATTTAACAAATACTCCCAACCAGTATAGCCACAGCTGCCCAGCCTCCTTACAGAGAACAAACCATCATGTCTATCTTCAATGCAAATATTACCAATAGAAAGTATTTCCACACCTGAAAACAAACAATACATTAATTACTAATAAAGTTTTAGGAAGGTTTTGCTGGTAAATCCAACCCAGCACCAGCCAGACGATGTGTTTGGTGGGCAAAAGCCAGACCTGGGAGCAGCAGCTGCTCTGATGATGGCTTTTGATGGCTTCTCTTCCACATCCCCACAGCACCATGACTAACGTATTGTTGGCTTGCCGTGCTTACAGCAGCCTTCAAATCCCACCTGTTTCTGCACCCAGCCTTCCATTTTAAGGTAAAAAGAAAAAAAAACAAACAACAAACCCAAAGAGACCAACAAGCAGCACCCCAGAAACCCCCTCCTTCCCTCAGTTCAACCTTCACTGTCACTGCAGAGGCTTTTGCTCCACTTCTAGCAGTTCACTCCATCAGAGCTCCCAGCTTATCTGCAAACTGTTTTAGGGGGATCTTTTATAAGACCAACTGGCACTCGAGTTAAGATAAAACTCGTAGGGAGAGCCAAACAGCTAGAGTAAAATAGTCACTTTTACTGAATTAATTCTGATCCTGGAAGCAATAAATATTTCTGTAACAAACGCACATGTATTTTTATATTAATAAAACTCACAATAAATCTTTCCACTGCTTGAGCAGTCGTCTCTCTTCCCCCCC
Source organism: Ceyx cyanopectus (assembly GCA_013401355.1). NCBI lineage: Eukaryota > Metazoa > Chordata > Aves > Coraciiformes > Alcedinidae > Ceyx > Ceyx cyanopectus. Next base: position 11,759 of record VYZU01027862.1, read on the forward strand.
CCCCCCCATAGCCTATTTTCCTCTGCAGGTTTGCAGACAGCAGCCTTCACAGCACTCTGCAAAGAGCTCTGAGTGCTGTCGTGGTTTCAGGCTATCTTTGCAATCCTGTTCTAATTTAATAAGATTAATGACAGAAAATTAGTCAAGACAAGCGTTTGCCTGTTTCGTTTACCCTGCTGCAGTTCAAATTATAGGCGGGAAGTGTTTCCCCCAAGTACTACTTAATTAGTAGTAAGTAGAAGGGAAAGTAAAAGAAAAAAAAAATTGTAATCCTTACAGGGGGAAAATATTTGTAGCTTTGAGGCTTTCCTGTTAGCACAGAGGACTGAAGCTGAATGATTCAGCCCCTGACATTCTATGATTCAGAGGACTCTACAAATATATTCTGAAATTTCTCTCTTGAAAAAGAAATGTTAGAAGGAAAAAACCAAACAACCCAGAGGAGGTAAATAAACCTCTGTGTACACTTTACAGAGAGTTTCAGAGAGACAGCCACTGCAGCAGTGCAAAAATACAGTGAAGTTTCTCTGTTTTCTTGCTTCGGCTGGAAGACACAGCCCTGACACGTGCTAGTGACTGGCTGAGACAGAGCTTTGTGCTATCAATTGCTTTGGACACGAGGTGTGTCAGCAGAGGCTTGGTCGTGTTTGCAGCAGCCCCTGTCAAAGCACCCAGTGGGGGTGGAAACGGCCCTGGTAGGTTTTTGAGGTTGCAAGATTTTGTAATACCTGCAGCACTGCAAAAAAACCCCAAAGAAATCCAACCAACTCAACCCAAAAACATTGCTGGATGGAGATGAGAAGAGACTTGGCCTCACAGGGCTCATCCAGCCACTGCAGGCTGGTGCACTCAGCAGCAGAACTGCCACAAGTGCCTGAAAAACAGACACCTCTGTCCCCAGACAAACAGCTTCTCCCTCAGCATCCGTGAGGAACTGACAGCACACGCAGAGAAGGATGGTTTAAGCAGGGCCGTGGGGATCAGCAGCACCAGCCCTACTTTGAAAGCCATTTACACCCCTAAAAATCCACATCACTGCATGCCATGTGGGTTCTTATACAGCTTTAGAAAATGGCTTTTATAGATTAGTAAAAAAAAAATGCAACTGCTCCTTTGTACACACAAAATACCTGCCCTGTCTCATCAGAGAGAAACTTGTGACTGGTGGGCTCACTGTGAACATCAACTGCAGCCACCAGCACGAGGGACACACCCTGCAGAGCCCAGGCTGAGCAAAAACTCAACCAATGGGCCAGAGCTTTCTGTGTTGGGACCAACTATATGTACACTAAGCCTTCAACATCTTCCCTGTGACACAAGCTATTAATACAAGTAATTGCCTTCTATTTGGGTAATTGTTGTTCTTTTATTTAGGTTTTCTCAAGGGTTTAATTTGCTTTATGAAAAATAAAGTGCTGATTTGTCAGTCCTGCAAAATGCTGAAATTTCTCAGGCCAACACCAAAGCAGGAAGTTGAAATTAAACTAATGGATGTTTAATTAATTAAACTAACGGATAAGTGTCATTAGAGAAACTGTGATGTTGAGAATATCTGCAAATAACAGTTTGCCATTGTCAGTGCATTCAGCCACGTGCTGACCTGTATAGTTCAGTTTCTAATTTTAGGTAATCAAACTAAAAAAAAAAAGGAAAAATGTCTACCAAACACCCCTTCTTGCTTTTGCAAATGACAACACTAGACAAGGACAAAACAGTTCTCCAGATCACAAGAATTCTAATTAAACTGAATCCACAGCACATTCGTATCAATGCTTACTAGGGAGAATTAACTTACAAACATGAGAAGCACCAGTGTAGGAAAAGGAGGAAAACTCAGCAGGTCAAAGCAATTCCAGAGCTTCCCTCTACCCTGTCAGCCCTCACTACTGGCAGGGCATATGGGACAAACCACAGAGGGACACCTCGTTGTCATGAGAGTAACTTATTCCCAAACCCAAGCTTTTGGGCTGGAAATTCTGTTTATACAGTTCCTCTCCCTCCCCTGTCAGAATTTCTTCTGGAAGTTGAGGCCAAAAATTGAAACCAGACTAAAAACCCATTGAGGAGAAAATGTTATTACCTCCCCAGC
>VYZU01027869.1:0-14731 GCA_013401355.1 Ceyx cyanopectus
GCACAGTTGTAATACACACCCATAGCCCCAGGACTGATTCACCCTGCTGTCCTCTCTGGAGCAGCATCCCAGTGGCCCTGAGCAATTAATTTCCCTGGGCACTCTCCAGAGAACAGCAGTGTGCAGGTCCCAGGCATGATGAGCATCCCTGAGGCAGAGGCACCAGGCAAGGCTGTCCTGGTGGTTGGGGTTGGGACTGTGTTGCATGTAGCAATGGATAAAACTGGTCAGAGATGGATCCCCTCCCTTGCATTCTAGCTACTCCTCAGAGATTTGAGGGGCTAGGGGTGGCTAGACATCTCTTTATAGGTCCAACACCAGATGAACTAACAGCCTGTGTGCTGTTTGGCCATATACAAAAGAAGAAGTCCGTGCACAAATAGCANAGAGGCACCAGGCAAGGCTGTCCTGGTGGTTGGGGTTGGGACTGTGTTGCATGTAGCAATGGATAAAACTGGTCAGAGATGGATCCCCTCCCTTGCATTCTAGCTACTCCTCAGAGATTTGAGGGGCTAGGGGTGGCTAGACATCTCTTTATAGGTCCAACACCAGATGAACTAACAGCCTGTGTGCTGTTTGGCCATATACAAAAGAAGAAGTCCGTGCACAAATAGCAAGGTTTCTTTGCATGAAACATATATAGATTCATTAAGATTGCCAGTGATAAATGCACTAAGATGCAGACCAGCTATTAGCTCTAAAATACAACTGTAGTCACAAGCTTGATTTCCCAGAAAAGCACTTGGTGTAGCTGCGGTGGTGAATTTTACCAAAAGACATCCCTTCCAGAAGGACAAGGACGACAAACCCACTGCTCTGTCTCTAGGATTTGGTATTAGGTCTGAAACAAGTATAATATTTATACCTCATTATCTACTGTTGAGCAAAGTGCAGGGGTGGGAGTGTAGTCAAGCTATCTTTCCTTGTGGTCAGCTTTCAGCAGTAGCACAAAATATTTATAACTTATGAACACTTCTTGGTGTAACTTCTGCAAGAAGCAAATAACTGCTGTGACAAGCAGAAGAATGGGACTGTGTGGCTTGCACCCCACTTCACATTCCTCAGTGCCATAACAACACAAACCACCAGATCTTCATCCAGTTTCCTAGTCTGTTTTAGTCACAGGAGTTCAGGGGTTTTCAGCAATACTGAACTTCCTAATTCCCCACTGTTTTGTGCTGTCAACACTTCCAGCCATGAGGACTGTGTAGAACCCTGGGGATCTGCCCCAGCTCTCTCATCCCCAGCATATTCTTTTCTCCTCAGCATGTCCTGCACTGAGCCTGTACCACTGCCAGAGCCAACCCAAGGAAGGGGACAAAAAGAGTCCCCTCAGGAGCAATACCTCTATGTTGGGAAGGAGGACACCCCTTTGGGTAGGACTCAACAGGAACCCTCCTTCCTCCCTAGAGTGCCCAGCGTGTATGGTCCTTTTCCTGCTTTCCATGTCCTTTCCTCAGGCAGGAAAGGGGCCATGGCAGCCTTTCCTGCTGGATTTGAAAGCTCTTGATAGTCCTCTGGACTGGGGGTTGCAACATGCATCAGTCTTGGGAGACCAGTGGCATCTCCTTACCCACCTGCTTTCAGTGTAATTCCAGCACGGCCTTTGTGTTCCCCTGATATCAGGCTCCCCCCCCAGTGTAACCACACCACTGATGCAGTAACTCCTCACAGCAGCTGGCTGGGAAGGTCAGGTGGCAGCAGGACTGTGGGAAAAGGTCCAGAAGTTAGTGGGTGCAGTAGAAATCCTGAGCATTAGCTTGGGGTGCTTGATGGAGAAGACACTGGGTGTGACCAGCCTCTTAAAATACAGGAGATTTTTCCCAAGACATGATTTTAAGTCGAAGTATTGTAAACATGTGCATATAGACAGAAGAACATACAGGTCTATGTCTGCACAAAGAGTGGCCCACTGTAAACAATTATATTCATACACATATATAGTGGCTTTTGTTTTATGAGGTACTGAGGGTTTTTTTACCCCAACTTCTGGAGGTATTTGTTGGATATTTTCAGGATTTGCTTTACAATTTCATCAATTGGGAAGTCCCCTTTTCTCATTTAGGCACTTGGATTTTCCCCCTGTTTCAAAAAGCTGAGGGTGTCTTGAAGATAGCAGAAGGCTCCCACCAAAATGATGAGAGTGAGCAAATTTGCACTCACCTTAACAGCAGAATGCAAAATGCTATACAAAAACCCCAACATTCTGTCTCATTAAATGGTAAATAACATTTTCACCTTTAACTATTCCTAATACAGCATTTTTCCTTTCCAAACATCCAAGGCAGTTTCACATTAAATTGTGTGATCAACTTTATATTGCTTACATAAAATTTCTGATATATGATTGATCACATTATTTTCTTATTGTTTAAGAAGTTTAAACTATTCCTATTAATTTCCAATAAATTTTAAGACTCTTTTCCTAAAAATAAGGGATGTCATGCATGGAAAAAAAACCCCAAACAAACAAAAAAAACCCAACCAAAACCCCCCCCAAAACCTCACACAAAACAAAACAAAACAAAACAACAACAACAAAGTGGGACACTCTGCCTCACATCAGTTATTAAAGTACTTCGATCTTGTTCCCATAAAAAAGTACAGTTCTACTTGACTTTGTGCTGGGTGTCAGCACTCAAAATTATACTGCCTGTAGTCTGCTGTCTAAACTTTANATGCAGACCAGCTATTAGCTCTAAAATACAACTGTAGTCACAAGCTTGATTTCCCAGAAAAGCACTTGGTGTAGCTGCGGTGGTGAATTTTACCAAAAGACATCCCTTCCAGAAGGACAAGGACGACAAACCCACTGCTCTGTCTCTAGGATTTGGTATTAGGTCTGAAACAAGTATAATATTTATACCTCATTATCTACTGTTGAGCAAAGTGCAGGGGTGGGAGTGTAGTCAAGCTATCTTTCCTTGTGGTCAGCTTTCAGCAGTAGCACAAAATATTTATAACTTATGAACACTTCTTGGTGTAACTTCTGCAAGAAGCAAATAACTGCTGTGACAAGCAGAAGAATGGGACTGTGTGGCTTGCACCCCACTTCACATTCCTCAGTGCCATAACAACACAAACCACCAGATCTTCATCCAGTTTCCTAGTCTGTTTTAGTCACAGGAGTTCAGGGGTTTTCAGCAATACTGAACTTCCTAATTCCCCACTGTTTTGTGCTGTCAACACTTCCAGCCATGAGGACTGTGTAGAACCCTGGGGATCTGCCCCAGCTCTCTCATCCCCAGCATATTCTTTTCTCCTCAGCATGTCCTGCACTGAGCCTGTACCACTGCCAGAGCCAACCCAAGGAAGGGGACAAAAAGAGTCCCCTCAGGAGCAATACCTCTATGTTGGGAAGGAGGACACCCCTTTGGGTAGGACTCAACAGGAACCCTCCTTCCTCCCTAGAGTGCCCAGCGTGTATGGTCCTTTTCCTGCTTTCCATGTCCTTTCCTCAGGCAGGAAAGGGGCCATGGCAGCCTTTCCTGCTGGATTTGAAAGCTCTTGATAGTCCTCTGGACTGGGGGTTGCAACATGCATCAGTCTTGGGAGACCAGTGGCATCTCCTTACCCACCTGCTTTCAGTGTAATTCCAGCACGGCCTTTGTGTTCCCCTGATATCAGGCTCCCCCCCCAGTGTAACCACACCACTGATGCAGTAACTCCTCACAGCAGCTGGCTGGGAAGGTCAGGTGGCAGCAGGACTGTGGGAAAAGGTCCAGAAGTTAGTGGGTGCAGTAGAAATCCTGAGCATTAGCTTGGGGTGCTTGATGGAGAAGACACTGGGTGTGACCAGCCTCTTAAAATACAGGAGATTTTTCCCAAGACATGATTTTAAGTCGAAGTATTGTAAACATGTGCATATAGACAGAAGAACATACAGGTCTATGTCTGCACAAAGAGTGGCCCACTGTAAACAATTATATTCATACACATATATAGTGGCTTTTGTTTTATGAGGTACTGAGGGTTTTTTTACCCCAACTTCTGGAGGTATTTGTTGGATATTTTCAGGATTTGCTTTACAATTTCATCAATTGGGAAGTCCCCTTTTCTCATTTAGGCACTTGGATTTTCCCCCTGTTTCAAAAAGCTGAGGGTGTCTTGAAGATAGCAGAAGGCTCCCACCAAAATGATGAGAGTGAGCAAATTTGCACTCACCTTAACAGCAGAATGCAAAATGCTATACAAAAACCCCAACATTCTGTCTCATTAAATGGTAAATAACATTTTCACCTTTAACTATTCCTAATACAGCATTTTTCCTTTCCAAACATCCAAGGCAGTTTCACATTAAATTGTGTGATCAACTTTATATTGCTTACATAAAATTTCTGATATATGATTGATCACATTATTTTCTTATTGTTTAAGAAGTTTAAACTATTCCTATTAATTTCCAATAAATTTTAAGACTCTTTTCCTAAAAATAAGGGATGTCATGCATGGAAAAAAAACCCCAAACAAACAAAAAAAACCCAACCAAAACCCCCCCCAAAACCTCACACAAAACAAAACAAAACAAAACAACAACAACAAAGTGGGACACTCTGCCTCACATCAGTTATTAAAGTACTTCGATCTTGTTCCCATAAAAAAGTACAGTTCTACTTGACTTTGTGCTGGGTGTCAGCACTCAAAATTATACTGCCTGTAGTCTGCTGTCTAAACTTTATTCTAGCAGAAAAACGGGATTTCATTAAACACCCATTTCTTTCTAACATTCTATGCTTAAGTTACTCAAATTTTAGAGAATTCCAAACCATTTTAACGAAGGTATTTTTAAATTTCAAAAAACTGAAGCTTTTTCCAGATAATTAAAACCCTTTTTTCAATCCTGATCAAACAAGCTGAATACTTTGTGCTCAAGAACTACAAGTCCTGCTTCAGGGTCTGGCCCACAGCAACCCAAAGCATCAGCCACACTGACCTCAGTGAGACTTGCATAGTGGTGCCCCAATGCTGGAAGACTCCATATACCAGGTGATCCCAGTAAGTGGCCTCGGACAGCCTTGCAAGGTGGGTGACTATTCACATTGCCCTTCATTTGTCATTTTTGTGCCTTGCTGTCTTTTGCTTAAACATCCCCCCAAACCACATCATTGTGGCCAGCACACACAACATCTGCCTTGGCAGGTATTTTACTGAGCAACAAAATGTTCTCACAAAGTGGTACCAGGACACCAGCATAGGCAGGAGAAGCATCAGCACTGAGACCTGTGGGCAGGTCTTCTCCAACCTCAAAGGCCAAACATCCATGGAAAAATAAGTTCACAAAACTAAGAAGCTGCTGTGACAACTAGGAAATACCAGCACCCAATGTGACGCAGCCTGGCAAGAAACCTGAAGTAACAGCATCCTTTACCATAGTGTTCTTTCCATTAATTTAAAGGGTTAATTTTGAAAGGAAAGCCACTTAGGCCATCTGGAGGATTAATTTTTTAACACATTGAGGACAGAATTTCTTGCTCTCATCATTATCAATAAGAGCTACACTGCTCTCACCACCTTAGAAATTATTAGGAAGTTGATGCACTTGCCCTCGTACTATTTGTTTCAGAACAGAACAGCAAGTGAATTATCAGGATAAGCACTGAGTTGGTTTCAACTTTTTTCACTGATTCTGGAAAATAAACCCAGAAGGTACTGTTTAGTAACCAAAAGAGGTCTAAAAAAGTTTGCCTATTTAAAAAAAACCAACAACTCACTAAGCTTGTGATTACATCTCCCCAACATCCTTATCAACTTGCTCTTCCCCAGCCCTGTGAGAGTTTCTGGGAGATCCGGGAAATACAGAGAAGCAAATTTGGACCTCCACCTACAGATTCCACAGTCCCCTTACCATCTCCCATCAGCGCTTCACCCTTCGGATCTGCCTCTCCAGGGCACCACTGGGGAGCAGCAGAGGACTGCAGAAGGCTCTGCCTCTCGTCCTGCTCGGCCCAGGCTCTGCAAGTTTTCCCCCAGTGAGACCTGGGGAGAACGGAGAAGGAAATCAGGACCCCCTCTTGCAGATGCCAGAGCCCATACCCAGCCTTATAGCACTCTTTATTGGACATCCCACCTTCCAGCTTCACAAGCTGCCACCAAATCCTGCTCAAAGCTTCCCTGCACCCTCCCTGAAGAGGTAGGACAAGGGAAGACAGATGTTTCTAGGAGGCCAAGCCCAGGTTTACTTCATGACAGGGTGATGTGGTTGAAGTCTTCCAGCCTGTCAGCTTTGGCCCTGATCTTTCCACCTTGGGAGCAGGGAGGAAAAAATTCACCATCAACAGGGCAAAAGTGTCTGTCCTGAGTCACAGTCATGTAGGTCTCTCCAGGTTATAGCTGTGCTAGCAGGGCATTAGGGGTATTCCCACTTGCATATATATATATATGTATGTATGTATATAGATATATTCACACACACTTGTATGGATGCTGAAGCTTTGTTTCCAGTCCTTTGATGCCCTGCTCCACTGAAATGTCTCCTGCCAGGCAGGTCCATGAGGTCATCTTGTCCTGGACACAATATTTAAAGCAATATGAAATGCTGCTGTCCCTGCTTGCCATGGCTTATGGCCATGAGTGTGAAAAGGTGGGCAGCCTTCCACTGAGCTGTTGAGTGGCAGCATCCTTGCCCAGATGGGTGAGGTAGCCTGCAGGGATTAAGCAATGCCATGGCTGGCTAAGGGGCAGCACTCACTGCCACTTGTAAAGACTGCAGATTGAATTTGTCATTATGGATGTCATGTCAGCTCTCATGGGCAGTAGCTGACCCTCCACTGTCTCCTCTGGCCTCATCACTGTGCCTCACCATGCTTTCTGGCACAGTGCCTCCAATCTTCACAGCAGCCACACCACGAGGCACACTTCTTGCTCACCCCTCTTAGCCAGTCCTGCCTTCAGCCAAGCTGCCACCTCACACCAACATGTTCCTACCCTTCATGACCAAGAGGACCTGGCAGGTCTGATCAGGACCAGGAAACCTGGAGGTTTTCTACCCCAGAAAAACCATCTGGCCACAACTTGCTGTTCCCCAAACAGAACTAAAACTCCTTAAAACAAAACAAAACCCACAAAAAAAAACAAAACACCAAAACAAACCACAACCCAGAAGTTTTCCGTTCTGTTCTGTTTTCCATCCTCTAGCTCCAAGTTCCTCTTTGCCTATACCCCATCTCTGCATTCACACACAGGGTGAACACCACTGGCAAAGACATATCCTCACCATGACCCTTGGCTGAGCTTATTATCTAACAGATTAAAAACACAATTCATAAGAAAAGGTCATTCTCTTCCAGAAGCAGCAAAACCAATGTTACTCCAGCAACAGATACCCATTAGCATCACATCACTGTTTTTAGCTGCTTAGTAAGATGCGCCAAGAAAAATAATTGTCTTCATCATCTCTTCTCTAGAAGCTTTTAACTTCATAAGAAAACATGTGATTCATCATTGCTCAGAAAATTAGCTTTAACATGCCTCCAGAAGACTTCCTCCTGACCCAGCTTTAACCAGAGTTCCTTTTTGAATGGAATTTTGCTTTCTGATTTCTAAGTCTGCAGATTTTTCCTCATCCTCTGCCAGCACTTCTAGGGTCACTTCTTTAATGACTCCAAGCAGAGCTGAGAGCTGCAGGGAGACAAAGTAGACTAGAAAACAGGACAATCTGACCTCCTCTCAAGTTATCACAGCAGATCTTACTTATTTGCCAGTGAGCAATAAAGCATTATAACCCTGGGACAACCTGTCCTCCACACATTACCTCTCTTTCTTGTTCTCCAACAAGCTTTCATCAAAATAAAGAGGAAAAAGACACAAAGAAAAAGGAAATATGCTTGAGGAGGAGAGAGAGAACTGGGAAAACGTGCAGTTCTCCCTGAAATCTCACCCAAGTTCCAGTGATCAGCACTTCTTGAGCCAGACAGGGTGTCTTCATCTAATATCTCTCAATGGATTTTTTTTTTCAAGGTATCCCTTTGTGAACTCTTGGAAACCTCTACATTCTACAATATGGACTTTCCTCTCAATGCTATGGGAAGAAACCAGGTCCACCTGCTTCCTTGGAACTGAGTGCTCAAGAGCTTCACCTGGTGAAAGATGGTTCTTCCTTGCCTGCTACACCTGTATCTCATCTCTCCTCTCCAGGCTGAATAACCCCACTCTGGTCCTGGTGTAGAATCTGTCCCAGGTGTTTAAAAAATCCTGTTGCTCTCCTCTGGCACTGAGGAGATTGTGGCATGTCCATTTTGTTCCCTTTCCTAAGGGAAACCTTTTCCTAAGGTCTGTCTCAGGCATGGTAGGGGTTAATCCATTCTTCAGCATCCTGAGAGCTGTGGAACAGGGCATCCCCACTGCTGGCATGTGCCTGCACAGCTTCCTGGTGATGGTGTGCTCTGCTGGAACACAGTGTGGCCAACCCTTACTCTTCATCCTGATTGCGGCTCACCTTACCCCATTGGCTGGACTTGATATGAGTTTGGTCACTTCCCAAGCACATGTTTGGCTTGGGGACTTTTGCCACCTTTGCCTCTCCTGCTCAGTCTCCAGACCACAGGATTAAGAGATTAAAAGTAGTAGGATGGTGTTTGCCCCTTGCAGTCTGGCATCATGCAGCCCCTGCTGCCAAAGTCAATCACCAGCAGCTGTACCTAGCAGCTACCAAGAAGGTGGGCAGTTGGAGCAAGAGGGGCATCAGCCCAGGCAGCTACAGCTATTTTTGCTATTGTAGGGCCCATATTCTGTGATGAATTTTGGTGTGTGCTGTATTTAGTCTTTCCTGTCAAGTATCTGTTTGCCTTGAGTCTGGAACAAGCAGAGAAATCCCAATGCTCAAGCAAAGGGGACGAGCACTCTGGGCAGATTCAACAGGACCAAGAGATGTAGGCAAGGTTGGTACTCCCCCCCTGGAATAACACTGCCCAAATCCTGCTGATTGCAAAAGGCTTGTGCAGAATGAGCATTTTGGTTTTATTTCATGACACATCAGCCTTGCTCTGTACCTGATCAAAACTGCACCACACACTGCTTTACACTGACTGGGCTCTTAGCCTCACACAAAACATTGCTGCTGCTGTACTGCCCAAAAGCAGGCACTCGGAGAGCTGTGGCTGTGTCCAAAATATCTTGCTTAATCCCATGAATACCAGTGCCCACAGAAATAGAAACAATCGCCTTCTCATACAGGAGCTTGCTTTATCAAGTTTCCAGGGCTCACAGCACCCACAATAAATCACTAACATCTTTGTGGCTGGGAGATTAAATGGTTTGTTTAAATGTTAAATAAACAAGGGGTTTTTTTTGTGTGTTTTGGGGAGGTACTGGAGTATCACCTTTATGACATATTGTGCCCACTGAATTTTTTGTACTGATGACTTGGAAAGTGTTCTTGAAGCCAAAGATGGAGCATGTTTGCCATACATAGTGTGTTGGCAGAGAGGCTGGTTCAGCTAATCAAGTAGCCTGCATTATTTAAAACAACCCTAAACCTCCAATGGACCCTGCAGATAGCACATCATCTCTGTATCTCAGCATCTGGAACAAAACTGCTGTGGCAAAGTCACTGGCAAAGAAGCAGAGAGAGCCCTGTAGCTGTGACTGACACTGCCTCAGTTTTCATATAAGAAGCATTCAAATGGGCTTGCCAAGACTGCTTTGGAGGGTAGTGTCCCATCCCAGGGCAGGATGGGACATTTCCAAGATGTAGTCATTCTTTCATTTTACTGATGGAATTTTAATCAACTTCAAATGGTTAAATGCAAAAGATTAGCCTACAGGCTCACTACTGCTCACTGTAACTACATCTTGTCTCAGGTGGCTGTTGGCAAGATGCCCCACCAGCTCTCCCTGGAAAACCCGAGGGAAGATTTTTAAATCTCCTGTAATTTGGTCTGTCTGTTCTAGCAGGATGCCCAGAAGCTACCAAGGTTCTGATTTTTTAAGGTACACAAGGCCTTACTCAGAGACTGGCAGTCTCCCAGGAGGTGCCCAAATGCAGGGGAAGTGCTCCAGGGAGCACAGCTGCCCCATGGGAAGCAGGCAATCTCTTCATTTTTGCTTCAGAGTCATGTGTGAGTGTTGGCACTGAGGATTTTGTTGTCCTTTGGAGGGACTGTGACGCTAAGTCCCAGGATGTAAAGTGCTGCACTCATTTTCTTCCTTTAGGGTGGCACCCTCTTGCATTCCTCCCATCTCACTCTGGTTTAACCTCATTTCCTACAAGCAGGAACTGATACTTTCCACTCAGTCTGTGGGTCTCCTCACCTTTTAAACCCGCAGGTCAAAAGCAAGCCATAGGTCAACACTAGACTCAAGCATGAAGGTCTCCAAAACCTCCCAGTTCTAGGAAAATAAAGCCCAGTAGAGGTGAGAGACCTCTGGGCAGGACTTCCCTTCATCCCTGAAATGCCTCAGCCGAAGACACAGAGCAACCAAGCAATGTGGGTTGCTAATTCTGTTCTCCACAAGACCACTTGCTTTTCTCCTGCCCTGAGCACACCTTGGGATACACTCTTACTACCTCGAAGGAAGAGCTTCACAGGGATTGTGACCTTCAGCACACCTCTATCCTGCAGTGAGTGGATGCAGCCAGTAACTTTGGAGAGCCCTGGGGGTAGCTGTGGCAGCAAGTCTACTGCCAACTAGAGCTTTGGGCAGCCACACACTGCAGCATCTAGCACACATGCACAACCCAGCTACTTCTTTTTCTGGGTAACAAAGATGCCTTAAGAGCCTTAAGACCATGGCTATTGGGCTCATGATCCTTAGGACTGGAGCTGCACTTATCCAACCAAACATGTTCCCCATGGCCTTGTGGATTTTTGGGAAGTACCAAGGGGCAGATGACACAGACATGAGCAAACAGCTCTCCCTGGGATAGCTGAGAGGGAGATGGGGAGGGTGCATTGGATACTGTCATGCAGGAGATGCTGAGTGTGATTGGCATTGCATTGCATATGTTTGGGGCAGAATTTCTCCTGAGCAGGCTGTGTGTCGGGGAGATATCAGGGTAAAGACAGAACAGCCCAAAATCTTCAGCATGTGTGAGCTGTCCACATACCTAATGTTGCCAGGATGCATTGCCTTATTCATGAAGAAAACACACATTTAACCCAGCATTCACCATCACAGCCTCCATCTCCAATTAAGGCCCTCTGGGCATATTATAAAGGCTAGAGGAGATAGAGGTTAACTAGGACAAGCTTAAGGGCTGAGAAACTTCCTTCCCCATTAGCCACACATGCATGTAACCTGCCAGGCTGTTTGGTGTTTCAGCAGCCTGCACGGCAGAGCACAGCACAGCACCACGGCATGGTAAATAACTGTGGCTTATTTAAACAGCCCCAACCTGGAAGCAAAAGGTAAAACAGCAGGAGTGAGACTCTGGCAGCTTTTGGTCTTAGAGGAATACCACTAAACCAGCTGCCAAATATTTCCTCAAGTGCTCTGCCCCTCTGGAGGAAGGGGCTAAGCAAGATGCTCAGTCTCAGTGCAGATCCCTGGGGTTTAGTCCCTCTGGGTCTTAATGGCGTTACAAAGTCACTGCCTGCTGCACTGCTGGCAGGGCACAGGATCTTTGTCCTGAGGGTACCTGAGAGGTGGTTGAGCACCTGCTAAGTCCCAGCAGGATGCCAGGGGAAACCTTTACAGAGGGAAGTCTAACCCTTCTAGCCACATGGGAGGGACAGAGGATCCTGGTGGCTCCTCTCTACAGCTGCAGATCAAGACGTGGCAGGGGGCTGTGCTGACTTTGTGTACCAGGCTGCACAGGCATATGTATAGAGCTCATCATCCTGTCCAGAAGAACACCAACCACTAAAGGGTAGACAGAGAGGACAGAAACATGCAGGCCAGAAGCAGAAAGGAGACGGCTGGGCCACAGTTTGCAGTTGTCTTCCCAATAACTCTGCATGAGTTCAGGGGGAGGATTGCTGCCAGAGTATTTTTGGCATGTTTACACTGCATCTCCACTGGATATGAAACAGGCACTTTAACTCAATGGACTCCTTGCCAGACTTTTAACCACATCTGCAGAGGTGGGAATCCCACATACTTCTTGCATTTGCAAGAAGGGAAATATGGGTTTCCGCTGCCATCCTCAGGCCTGCCTGGAGGAGAAGTCTGGCTTAGACTAAACTCTGAGGAAAGGGCTGCACAGAGGCAGTTGCTTAAGATGCAGCTGCCTGTGCCTGAGGTGGATCAGCAGCGACCTCCCAGGGAGCCCAGACAGATAAGGAAAGGGAAATCTACAGGCCCTGGAGGGATGACAGGGAGGCCACACTGCTGCTTCCTGGAGGAATCTTCTGGAAGGCATTTGCTCTCCATGTTTCCTTGAAGCCTGGAATTAAGATTCAACTGATCAGACATTACCCCTGTGCACTCCCAAGGGCAGCCGCCAAAAACAGAGGGGACTTGACAGTATCCAAGGATCATACACCTCTATTGGCTACAACGGTTCAACGAGAGCACTTGTTTGGTTTTTCCTCCAAGCTGAGTCAAGGCTGAGACTGAAAGGCATGAAACAACTGAAAGAAGAAATTGGAGAGAACTTGAATATCCTTTTTTTTTTTTCCCAAGATGAAACAGAGCGCAAGGTTAGGACACTGTTTACTTACAGGTTAAAAAACAGTCTCCAGTAGTCACATGGCTACACAGTAGCTGGCTCCCACTTTGGTACTGGGCTTATCTAATATTCTCCTCCTGGATGCCAGCCCACACCCATCTCTTGCAGTCTCCAGGTTACACCATAAAAGAGTACGATCCACCTCATGCTGGGACCCATAGGTCAAGATATCTCAGATAACCCAGTAAAACTCCTCAGGGAAGCTCAGAGGCCTCTTTTGGGTGACCTTCAGTCACTGTCAGACTTGGCCACTGCAACAGAAACTGGATCACAACTTCTAGTAAGAGCAAAACTCACCTGGCATAGAAAAGACAAACCATGAGTGAACCTGTGGCGGCTGCTCCAGTTCCTGGAGCTCAAACCTGACTTTGATCTACCCCTGGATTTGGACCTTACTCTGAAGTAAGGTCTGCACTGGCTTTGGGTCAGACACTTCAAACCAGACTCCAGGGCATTGTCTGTGGAAAGGATGATGATAAGCACCACCAGAGTCCTGTAAGACACAGAAACTTATGAAAACCATCTTTAGCCCTCTCTCTGTGATGCTTCTTAAACCAGGCCAGCAAAGTAACAACCCATGATGAAAATGCTATAGCTGGCTGTGCCTCCAGACCCTCACCCAGGGAGGCAAGGGCTGATGCTGGAGAACTTAGAAGAGCAGCAGGGAGAGCAGTGCCTGCCTAGGACAGGCAAAGGACGGTCTCCACAGTGCCTTTGAGCCACAATACACGTCACTCACCCCAAGTGAGCCTCCTCAAGAGTGAAACGTGACACTGTGTGGGGCAGGTGGCACCTCCTTGCATACCAAGCCCCACTGCACCAGCCCATATATCCATATGAGGCATTCCCCAGCTGCCCTTATCACTATTTCAGGACCATATGAATTCCTGGCCCTTATCAGGCTTTTTCTAGACATGTGAGCCCTTGAGCTCAACTGCCATTAGGCCACATCTGGGCCCTTCCCTGCCCATGCACTGAGCCAGTGGCACAGAAGTCAGGATGCCAGCGTTGACAGAAAGGGCAGCTTTGGATTCATAAACTGTTTTGTTGTGTTTTTGTTTGTTTTGTTTTGTTTTTTTTTCTCAGAGAAATATACCTCTCACACTGAGCAAACCTTTTTGTGAGTCCTTAAACTCAAATGTGGTCCATCTCCCCTGACCCGTGTCTGCTAAGGACCTATGGCAGATACCTGAGGAAGAAAAGAGCTGAACAAGCCTGTAGTGATTCCTCTCTGAATTATTTTCCCTGCCACCACCATTTGCAGATCAAGGATTTCCTGAACAGGTGGGAGCATCTTTGTGTTTAACAGTGGCTTTTTTTAATTCTGTGAATGTGTCTGCTCCCTTTTTGAACTCACATCAATTTTTAGCATCCATGAGATCCTGTGGCAAGGAGTTGTGTATTTTATACACACCTCCTTGACAAATGGATAAAAATAAGAGTGGCCTGATGCTAGCAGCAGATGGGATGACAGGATCTCTGATCATCTTCATTCACATAGAAAGCCTTAGACCAGAGTGAGTGATGAAACAAAGCAGCCAAACTTACTGAAGACAACACCACAGACAGCAGCTGAGCATGTCATGGGTAACAGTGACAGCCAGCATGAGCCTGTCTGGTCCTCAGCAGGAGCTAAGGTGGGCAGCAGTTCCAGAGGTGCCAGAGTCGAATCACACACTCTGGGCAAAGGTCTGTGAGACAGGTTGCTTGGGCCCAGTGCACACATAAGCTTATTTGCTTTATGGAGAATAAGATACCTCTGTGTAAGTAAAGGATGCATGTGTTTACCTTAGATTAGGATACCCTGGCTTTGGCATATTTGATTGTTTCCTACAGATTAGGACAATTTCGTATTAGTAATCAAAGAAAGGAAGGGGCTTTGCTCTGAGACAGGGTAGTTAATTCATGCTCATCTTCTTCTATCTGCAAAAGCTTTGAGACTTTTACTAAACCATTTTGAGAGTAATCTTTCTCTTTCTTTCTTTCTTTCTTTCTTTCTTTCTTTCTTTCTTTCTTTCTTTCTTTCTTTCTTTCTTTCTTTCTTTCTTTCTTTCTTTCTTTCTTTCTTTCTTTCTTTCTTTCTTTCTTTCTTTCTTTCTTTCTCTCTCCCTCCCTCCCTCCCTC
>VYZU01027869.1:18920-35443 GCA_013401355.1 Ceyx cyanopectus
GAACTTTTTCTCAGTGAGGGTGCCAGAGATCTGGAACAGGCTGCCCAGGGGGGTTGTGGAGTCTCCTGCTCTGGAGACACTTAAGACCCGCCTGGATCTGTTCCTGGGTGACTTGGTCTAGATGATCCTGCTCAGGCAGGGGGGTTGGACTAGATGATCTTCTAGGTCCCTTCCAACCCCTAATATCTATGATTCTATGATTCTATGAATTGGATAAATCCTTTAATATCATAATCAATCTTTCTTTTTTTTTTCCCCTGGAATGAAATTAAATCTTCCAAATAAAAAGTCCAGGTTACACTTGAAAGGTGTTTTTGAGAATGCAAAGGCCAAAGATGAAAGTAGCTTCTTCACAACCCTCTGCTCATCTCTTGCCTTTACTGATGGTATTGCCTTTGGTACTTGCTCAAGACACCATTTAAAGGTCAGGCATCACTTCCTGATGATTTTTTGATTCCTTCTATAGTGAATGCACAGAGATATGCAAGT
Source organism: Ceyx cyanopectus (assembly GCA_013401355.1). Taxonomy (NCBI): domain Eukaryota; kingdom Metazoa; phylum Chordata; class Aves; order Coraciiformes; family Alcedinidae; genus Ceyx; species Ceyx cyanopectus. The sequence continues at coordinate 19,410 of VYZU01027869.1, forward strand.
CCATAAAGCAACAGTTCCAATATTGACACTAGTCTTAGGATGAAACAAAATGCTTCATGAAGGGACAGACCATTCTCTGCTGCCACACAGAGCCTGGATACTGACAGAGGTTCAGCTGAAGGGCATGAACCCCTGAAAGGAATTTAGGATTAGATTTATCATCAAGAACTACATGCACTTCTCAGTCTGGCCTTTTCTCTCTCAGCCTTTATCAGGATATAAGTGACTTTCAGGCAAAGCACAGTCTCTCATGCAAAGATAAACCCTCTGGTTCCACAGGCCTGGATACATGCAAGTTCCCAAGACATCTACCCCACCAAATAAGGTTTGTGGTCTTCTTAGGGCACCAGAGTTAAAATATACCCTGCTTTTCTATGATTTGCAAATCTAGGGCAGAGCCAAGTCCAGCCAGTGGGACACTGGGTGGTATAAACAAGACAAGCTGTCAATGCAGCTGGATTGATTCAGCCTGCCTGAGGAGAGGTGAGCATCCCTCTGTCTCTGCAGTCACATCAGGGTATCAATGGAAATAGCCCCAATTCCTTGTCATATTCCTGCTGCTCCAGCCCTCGCTATCTCTCTTCTGCCAGACACACAGGGGATTTTGAGGATTTGAGGCTCGAGTCCAGGCAGTGTCTTTATGCTTCTTTTCCCCTTTGTACACGAGGACACCTACAGCTTACAGAATTCTTTGGGGTTTTGTTACATATTGTACCTGCACAAGCAGGTACTCGTGGGTTCAAGCAAACAGCAGAAGGGATGGAAAGCCACTATGTTGCTCTGCACAGACAATTGCTATACTGCTTTATGCAATCTTGGGGTAGACAACTGACATTTCATTGGCTGTGATTCCTTCAGGACTTCACTGATGGGAATTAAAAATCTTGCATGAAGACAAGGTCTTGGAGCAGATCTCTGAAGGCAAAGACCAGCACAGATATTGAGAAAGCAGGAGGTACTCTTCTCTTGGAGGGCTTGCCCACCCCTGGATGCCAATCTCTGGGGAAGAGGTTTCTTTTAACCTTGTACCCAGCACAGAATGTTTTACCTTAGCATTGCTGAACACATTGTATGCCTGCCCAAGGACTTACCTCTTTGTTGTTCCTTCTTGCCTGACGTTTTGTCTCTCTACTGTAATTTTGGCTCTTGGTGCTGCTCTTTGGGCTCTTCTTTCACTGAAAGCTCATTCCCTTTTTCTCTGTGGATAGTAACTTACTTGCATTCATTCCCTTCCCCATAACCTCCATTTTTTGCAAGTATTTTTACAGTCTCTCTTGCTGGGCATTTTTATTATTAAGAACCAATAATTTTACTCTACCAGGTCTTTTTCTGCAACACATAGCACCAGTCCAGACTTTGCATCTGGCCCCACACTATTTTCTCTGGGCACGTTTGGATGGAAGGGAAGGTGCCATGGTCTCCAGCAGGGCAGAGTACATGTTCCTCAGGGTGCTTGACCATGAGTGCACATGAGATCCAAAGGGAGCTATGCCAAGACAAATATCCTACCTCAGGCCTGCAGCCAGTGTATTGAAGTATTGGCTACTTGCATGGGCTCCTCACTTCTGGACAGAGCCAGGAGAAGCAGTGAGATTTCTGCCTTGGAGCACAGCCCCCCAAAGCACTGTCAAGAGCCTTAGTCATAAGCGGAATTTCCTTTGATACTGGCACACAATAAATGCTCTTTACTTAATTTCCTGGAATAGCCACAGGAGTCTGAGACCTATGGAAATAAAAGAAGGGAATCTCACCACTCAACAACACTTCTCAAGTCTTCTCTTTGGTGAAGCTGTGTTTGCTGTGACCCTAAAGAAGCTGGGCAAGGGCCTCAGACTACAAAGAGCTTCCAAGCAACACGTGTCAGGCTGTAGCGTGCAGTTGCAGCTAAGACCAAGTTGATGGTGAACTGTAGAGGGAGAGAAGCCATGTTTCCTGTAGATTTCCATCATGTTGTGTTTATCTCTTGCTTTTATTATCCCAGCTTTTTCTACTACTCCAAGACAGTCCCATGACAGGTGCTGACTGGCCATCAGGCCACCACAGCCAAGCCCCACTCTGCTTTTGATCAGTGAGGATGCTCACTAGGTGTCTGCCCACCAGCTCTTGATTCTCACAGAACATAAAATGAGTCTGTGAGCTCCCCACTCCCCTGTCGAATGTTGCTAAAACCCACCAGTATGTCTAGAAGGGACATGGGAGGATTGACAGACAGACAGACATCCAGCTCAGCCACAGATACGTCCTTTCTGGAGGATGGCATGTCATGCTCCCCTTGGCCATCACTCCTGGGGACAATGCACTGGCCCTGCTGCCTTTCCTGTCATGCCCTAGTCCTGCCCAAACCTGACCTCATGCCCTCAATGACAAAACTTACTCCAGAATTAGTTTCTCCCTTTGCATTTTGATATGAAGCAACATCTGATTAAAATTACTTCAGAGTTACCCTCACAGACTTGTCACAGGCATGTGGACTTAAAAAAAACCCTCCTCTGTTCGGCTCAAGAACTGCGGCCTGACTCAAAGGCAGCAGCATTTCTCAGCAGTGATGATTTAGAAATTGCTGGCAAGCACCAACATTGCAAAAGCATCAGCCACACCATCATGGCAGGCACTGTCTGCCCACACCAGCTGCTGTGGCAAACCCAGGAGTGGGACTGGTTTGCCACCATCTTGAGGACTTGGAACAGCCAGGGATGGAGACCTCTCTACAACTGCACCACTGGGAGCTCCCAACCAGGCTGGGGCTGCAGCCTGGTGTGGAGGTGCAGGGGGTTGGAGACCCCATGCCCATTGACAGCAAGGGGTTGGATAGGGCAGCTAAGGTGGTAGGGAGAAAATCTGGGAAAGAGCATGAGCCGTGAGATGAGGTGCCCCATGGCAGCAGCCCTGGCACAGCTCTCTGGCCAGTTCTGTTACTTCAGCTGCTCCAGCAGTTTACAATACTCGCCCTTGAGCCTTGGCCCCACGGCCTGCTGTAGTGTGGACATGTTGCACAACACCTCAGCCCTGCTCCCCTTCCCTGCTGGGGCTGCCCAGTGGCCAGGTGCTGGGAGGCTGAGCTGTCACAGCAGTCTGCTGGATTCCAACAGGGAGGAGAAGATGCTCAATTTACCCCTGTCTCTAGCAGGTCACCAGAGGAGGCTGCAGACAGGAAGGCTCCCTAAGGAGCTACTCGTCTGCTGGTAGAGGTAGCTCTTGAAGGACTGTGGCAGGGGAAGGAGGGCTGCCCCACAGGAGGAATGGAGAAGCTCTGCCTCCAATCCTGGAGCAAGACAGCAGGCCTGCATCCTAGGGATGCAGGACCCACCACATCCTGACCCTGGGGTAAATCCTACCACCAAACAAAGCACAAACCCTGATAGAAAAGCAAGACCTTCCTTCCAGAGCTGTCTGTTATGGATGGGATTGGTTCTTCAATGATCCACCAAGTAGAAACACCCCCGTATCTTCTTCCCCATGCCAGGGAGCAAGCTCTTCCTCATAACTCAGCAAGGCAGGATAGGTGGAAAGCTGTGGGGAAATCACAAAGACCACTGTGCAAGGGCCTAGCACAGAGCTAAATTTAGCCACTATCTCAGCTCCCCAAAGATAACAGTCTGTGTCCACAGCCTGCCACAACACCCTGCCCCAACTTCCACCTACCTTTGCTTCAGGAGCAAACACCAAGCAGCAGTTGTGAAACACCCTGACCCACTCATGGCAAACAGGGCTTGTATCACGGGGCAGAAACGCACCCTAAGTCACCTCACATTCATTCCTTCCCCGCTACTGGGGGCTCACTGGCCAAAACCCACACAGCTCAGAGGCCAACCAACACTCCCTCGGCACCTCTGTGGTGCTGAGCAGCCAGTCAAGCGCAGGAGACACCCACGGCACAGTAGAGCTACCAGTGTACCCAGGTCAGGGCTCTCCAGTTTTTGGGCTTATCCCATTAAATTCACCACTCCACTTGAATTTCTCTGGTGTCCCTGGAGAAGGGGAGGCAGCAGTGGAGAGGGCCCAGGGGCTACAACCACCTTATTTGGTCTCTGTCTATTTTTTGGGCCAGTCTGAACATGGCCCCATTCGCCCCTCCTGTAACCCCATCACCAAGTAGCTTGTACTGAAATCCCACCATTCCCTTGGCACATAAAATGGTTATAATCTGCAAGACTCCTGCAGTGGATGCATCCTTCAGCTCTCTCTCCCCAGCTTTAAATTTTATCACTGTCTTTATCTAAAAAGGGTTTATAAAACACAAAACAACAAGTTTTTTTCCCCTCTACAAAACCCTTTTGCTCTGCTGGTTATTAAGTTTATGAAATGGCAGCTTCCAGCAGGAAGTCTCTGGCTTTAACAATAGCTGTATGTGTTTCCACAAGTTAATTGAAAACAAATGTTGACACTTCAATCCTGCTTTTATGCACTGTACAGGAGGGGAGAGAGAGCAGCATTACTCACAGCCGTGCAGTTAAAGGCCAGATATGGCACCAAAAGAGGTAAATACTATTATCCCCACCACCACCATGGAGAGAAGGTAGATGCACCATTCCCATCTCACAGCAGGTTTTACAGTCTCTGCTACTTAGCCATGGAGGGGACCTTTGTCCCCAAAGCTGCTTGCCTGCCAGGGTGGCCAGCTCTGCACACCCTTTTCACATCACTGAGGACATCAGGCTCTGTGCTGAAGTGGACTTTGGAGCAGAGATGGGTGGGCAGCAAAGCAGCTGTGAAGACCCCTTGGTCCAGCCAGCCCCGCAAGGCAGTGGGTCTATGCCAGAGCATTTGCTTGCCTGACAGTTCTTTTCAAGGTGTCAGAAACACATTCCCACCTCTGCACACGTGCTTGGATAGGGTCTCCTGTGGGGCAGACCTCTGTGGCAACAGGCTCTGCCGTTAGCTTTTTTCCTACTGTAAGTCACCTCTATATAAGAAATATTTTTTTTCCACTCCACACCATAAATATGTGGAAAGAGAATTTTGGAGCATCCTCTGGAGATTTCTATCCAGTGCCAGCACAGACCCATAGCCCGGAACGGTGGTTGCAAGCTGGGGACTTGTGAGTTACCCTCCTCCCCACCTGCCCCTAAGCACCCAAACACACTGGGCCAGCCCAGCCGAGGAATGCCCCAAAAAGGCTTCCCTGCCTTAAGAACACAGCTGCGGTGGGTTTCACCCTTATCTGTGGATGCTCACAAAGCCCCGGACGGGCAGGGACGGCACAGGACGGGGAGAGCCTGGGAGCACCCAGCGCTCGGCAGACAGCGGGCACCTGCGGCCAGAACCAGCTCGCCCTGCCCCGGCCACGGCGGCGGGGCTGAGCCGGCAGGTTCCCCCGGCACAGGACAAGGTCCCTTCGGTCTGAAAGCCTCGCGAAGCGCTGCCCCGGCACCCCGAGCGCCTTCCCTCCCCCCCCAGCCCCCAACCCGCCCCGTCCCTTCTGTAGCGGGACGCCCAGCGCCCTATTGGCCCCTCGCGGCGCCGGCAGCGCGTTCACTGGCTGCGGGGCGGGCAGGGCGCACGGGCGGGGCGGGGCCGGTGGCCTTAAGTCTTCGGTTACCAACCGCCTGTTGGGGTGGCGGCGAGCCGGGAACGGCTACATGCATTGCACCAGGTATGGCTCCCGCGGCCATCTGCCCTTCGCTACTGCTCGGCATCCCCCAGTGCCTGCCGCGCCCCACCCTGGGCTCTTGGGGCTCGCAAGAGGGGGTGGCAGCGCTCCCGGCCGGGCGCAGCTACCGCGGGGAGCGGGGCCCGCTGGGCTGGGCTGCTCGGGGGAGCCTGGAACAGGGGCGCTGGGGCGGTTGAGCGCACCGGGCTGGGCTCGTCTCGGCTGTTGCTTGTCGAGGGCACGGGCCGCGGCGGGGCTAACGGGTCGCCCGGGCCTGGGGAAGCGCGTGTGGGAGCTGGGCTGTGCTCTCCCGAGCTGCTCGGCCTTTCCTGGAGAGGAGACGGTTAAAAGCGGGCAGAGAACCCCAGCGCTGCTTCCCTCAGCAGCTTCTGACGTCTGAAAGTGTACGGACTAGCGTCTTCGAGACCCCCGCAGATAATTCCTTTGCTCTGAGTTGCTCCTCCTTGCTAGACATAGAGGAGGAAGAGTGCACGGTGACATCCTCCTCTGGATGTAAAGCTGTGGGAGGATGTCCAGAGGCAGAAGCTGGTCTTGTCTCCCTTGTGAGAGGAGGTGTAAAATAATCAGCTGTTGTACCTGTGTAGGGCTGCCTGTCTTGCAGGGCTTGCTTCTTAGAGCTCTTTCCTGTATGAGCCCTCAAAACTAGCTCCTTTCTCCCACCTTCAAAGCATCTGGAGTCTAAAACATCAAACACCAGCTCTCAAAGAGGAAACCTTATTCTGGCTGGGAGTTGGGCATCAGCAGGTTCTTGAGCAAAAAAAAAAGATGTCTGGAGTAAGAATGATGTGAAAAAGTTGGTAGATGCACACAGCTTGGCCTTAGTGGCTATGAAAAGCACTGTAGTTCTTGGATGAAATCTCCAAGTAATGCAAATCAGGCTGGATATTTAATGTCTTTTATTCTAAAAATACTGAGAACCCAAGGTTTGCTAAGAAACCCGAGTTCTCAGATGAATACATTTCCCTGGGAAAAGATGCAATGTGGATGAAACAGGTCCAAGTAATAGAGACGCATTGGAGACTGCATTCATTTAAAGAAGGAATTTACCTGTATAAGAAGCATGTGTGAATAAAAAAAACTTGGGAAAACCAGGTAGAGAGGAACAGCACAACTCTATCAGGTAGATCTGCTGTCTGTTGTAGAGTTGCCCTTGAGCTGCAAAGAAGCTGATGGAGGCAATGCAGGAGTTAGCTGGTGGGTTGGCAAGCAGGCCTTGGCACATGTGCTCTGAATAAACAGATGTCCTTTCTGAATGGATGCTGTGAAAGCCTGCTCAGAGCTGCTCTGTTGGTGTTGCAGGGTGGGGAGTTAAAGCACTGAATTGGAGAGCGTAGCTTACTTTTTCTTGGCACGGGGGCAGCAATCAAGTACTAGAGCTGGCTGTGCGTGGCTTTGGCAGCCAGATCTTTGCTGCGTCACATGGCTGGTGGCTGCTGCTACTGCTGCTGGCTTGCTTGCTCTGTGTGGTGGGAGCAGCTTTGGAGCCTGGCCTGCAGCCAAACAGGAGATTTTTATTAAGGGAATACTCTGTGTTTAAGGTCAGCTGCAGTATAGCTGTCTTAAGGGGGATGTGTGCGATAAATCTGTCCAGCAGTTTTATGTGGAGCCAGGCCAAAAAGATTCTGCCAAAAGCACCCAGCCTAACCTCGGTGTAAGGGCAGGAGTGACAGGTTCTGGGAGCTTCCTGGCTGATGAGACAACTCAAGGGCTACATCTGGAAGGTGCTGGGTGGGAGTTGCCCCAGAGTTTGGCTCATGGAGGGGGACAGCACTGCATGCCAGGTGAAGCAGGTGGGGTGCTGGAGGTGGAGAGGCCATTGTGGAGGGGCATATGGCTTGTGCCTTCCAGGGAAGGATTTCTTTCCAAAGGCTCAGTCAACCTTGAGTTGGTGGGTTGTGTTTGACAGAACCCTGTTAGTTCTACAGATGTCTCTCAGGGGCTAAGTCGAAGCACTGTTGGAGGCTTGGGGTGTGAACTCTGTACTGGAGATAAAACCTACTGGGTCATCTCAGCTGACACGTCCTTTAAAGTACAGTAGAGGTAAGAAGCTCCTCTGCAGGTGTGGAGCAATGTCAGCCAAGTCTGTTGCTGTATCACTGTTGCTATCTTTACAATGCCACATGCAAGCATTTTAGATGGAGTGATTCAGGGTGATAGTGATGAACAAAGTATGTAGCTCAACCAAATGAGTGCTTTTTAGCCTCTAAAAATACCAGATATTTTGGGTTTTCCAAAAGGTGAGAACAGTTTCATACAGTGGCTTGTGACAAACTTGAGCTCCTGTTCCTGCAGAAGCGTCTGATATCCTGGAGAGAGTCTCTCTCCTGGAGGAAGGAGAGTGCAGCAGGAATATGGCTTTATGTAGCATTGGAATTTGATGATCTCTGGGGTTTGTGGACATCAGCAGGACTGAGCTGTGGGCTTTGCTTTGGGCCAGAAATGCCCTGGGTTGACTAATTGTTGCCAGCCTAGTAAGGTAGTGTTTGTGTGTGTGTGTCTTCAGTGACTCTGTTCCTGTAGCAATTGGAATAGATCTTGCTCAAGGTCACAGCAGGCTCTGCTCCTGCTACTTCTGCTGTAGCACTTTTCTTGCCCTGTCTGTAAATTACACCATGCAACTACTTGCCTTTAAGTTTGAGAGGCTTGTGGGGTTGGTGGAAGCAAGTTTCTTTGGGATGGCTGGGGGAAGTGGTGTAGCAATTGTCTAACAGAAGTCATAGTAAATGTTTTTCTAACATCAACTGACCATTCTTCTCATCTCACAGAGTATTAGACTATTTTCCTCGCAAGCAAGCGATGGCTGTGGATGTAGCAATGCAGCTTTACCTGTGCTCATCACCCTTGCAAAGAGAGAAGTGTACCTGCAAGATCTCTCCCAAGCCAAGCAAGCCCTTGAGGCCCTGCATCCAGCTGAGTAGCAAGACTACGCTGAGTGGACCAGAAGAGGCAGCAAAGTCCTTCACACACAACAAAGTGAAGAAGAGGGTGTCATTTGCAGATAGCAGAGGCTTTGCTCTGACAATGGTGAAGGTGTTTTCAGAGTGCGACGATCCACTGGACATCCCATTCAACATCACTGAGCTGATAAACAACATCGTGGGGCTGACGACAGTGGAGAGGGACAGCTTTGTCCTGGATTTTGCTCAGCCCTCTGTGGACTACCTGGACTTCAGAAACCGCCTCCAGTCAGACTGTGTCTGCCTTGAAAACTGCATGCTGAAGGAGAGGTCCATCGTGGGAACAGTGAAGGTGAAGAACCTTGCTTTTGAAAAGACTGTGAAAATCAGGATGACGTTTGACACCTGGAAGAACTTCATAGATTACCCATGCCAATATGTCAAGGATATGTATGGAGGGTCAGACCGGGACACGTTTTCCTTTGACATCAGTCTGCCCAAGGGAATTCAATCCCATGAAAGAGTCGAGTTTGCCATCTCCTTTGAGTGCAATGGGAAGGTGTACTGGGACAACAACCGGGGCATCAATTACAGGATCATACAGTCCGAACTGAAGTCTGCCCAGGAGGCTGGCTGCTCTTCACGGAGCCCTGACTTTGGAAGTGCCTTTGACCAGTTTGGGAGCCCTTGGTGCTCCTACAACCTCTTTCCTGAGTGGCCCAGCTATTCTGGCTATGAGAAGCTAGGGCCTTACTATTGACCCAGAGACAAAAATCTTCTTACAGAAGATGTAAGAGCTATGGCTCCTTGCAGCTCTGCATAAGCCTCCCAGCAAAACCCAGATGTGCAGTGCTGTGCTGACAGTGGGCTTATAGTCAGGGGAGCATCTCTGGCATAAAGGGCTGCCTTCCCTGCCCCAACTCAGATAACTTGTCTCCAGATGCTCAGAAGACTAGGAGCTGTTGTTCACGTCTCTCTTCAGTGCTGCTACTCCTTCCTCTTCTATAAAGCTGCTAGTCTTCTGGGAAACACTACAGTGCTCAGATTGTCCAAGCCATGTAGTGGTTTGTATTGTTTGCCTACTGTTAAAAGGCTTTTTCAAAATGCTCTAGGGTTATATTTCTAGTGGGCCCTACTTATGCTGTAGGGTTCTCCTTGCAAAGCTGGCCTGTGCCTGTTGGAGATTGGAGTGGCTGGCTTGTGGGAAATGGAGTCCTCTCCTTGCACATGTGTTTGTAATCTGAGGTCCTTCCTACTAGAGGCAGAAAGGGTGTTTTGGAAATGAAAATGCAACTGTGATGACAGGACATGTGGCCCTGCAGCCTGCCATATTAGGAGACCTATCTGTCTGTGGGAGAGGATCTGATATGCTTAGTCACCAGTTGTTTCATCAGCTGATCTTTAAAAACTCTCATTATACCCTTGGTGTTACCAAAAATAGAGATTAGCTGTAGCTTGTGGTGCTTGTAACACAGCTATGGGTGGATAGCCTTGACTGCCACCTTCAAAACCTTCACATTTCTTTAATCACAAGTGATCAATGATGCTTTTTCCCCTTGATGGGCATCTGAAATCATCTGTTGGTCATGCTGTGCCCTGAAAATGGATTCTTCCTCCTGTGGGCTGTAAAACAGGGTTTTGTCCATCTGGGGTCCTGAGTACCATGCAGGAGGCTGTGCTCAGGTGTTACAGGAGCTAAATGCAAACAGGCTCCACAACTTCTCTATGCTGTGTCCCATTATAAAGAAGGTGACTATTGTGGACCAGCTGTGATGAAAGTGCCTTGCCTGAAAAGGGGTGGTAAATGTGATCCCAGCAACTCTTTGGGATAAACAGGCTTGGAAAATTGTTGCTTTTAAAAATGTCTCCTAATGGTTCGTAACTCCATGCCATGGACTGCTTGGCAGCTAATGGTGTGGCACTGCTGACATGTGAGATTGCTCTGGCTGTACTGGATGAACATCAGTGTGCTGGGCTTTCCTTGCTGTTGTAGCAGTAGCTGCCATTTCAACCTGTAAATGTCCAAGCTGTGTCCATAAGAAGCAGCTTACCCCACTTGTGCAGAGAACTAGCTGTGTGGAGTGAGAGATGTGAAATTACCCTGACAGCTCCCCTGGATGTGGAACAAGTTGCTGGTGTTGAGCCATCCCCACCTTTGAAGAGGTGGTTTGTCTTCTGGACCTGTGCTGAGGTGAGGTCAGCAGCTCATGCAGTGCCAAACACTCACAAAGCTGCTCACTTGCTGGTTCAGTGGAATACCTTAGTCCCTCAGCTCAGAGGGAGAGTGATGAATAGTTTGTAGAAATAGAGATCAATGTTTTTCTAGTGCATAAGCTTTACTGAACTTTTTGTGTGCCTATGCTAGCCCGTGGATGGGCTGGAGAGAAGCAGTGGGCTAGAGTAAACTTTTTATATCTAGCTTTTAATTCTGGGGACTACTGTGTGAAATACTTTTTTTGAAGCTGTTTTACCCTAACCTAGCAGGATGCTATGATCACTGTTGGATGCCAAAAGGGACAAGAAGTGCTTGCAGGAAGAATAGCTAGCCTTCAACTGCTGCTTTTTCAGTACCAATGCATGTCACCACTGTGCTTGATCACTTAGTCTAGGTGGTAAATCTGCTTGCTGGCCCAGAGCTCATTAGGCTTGGTTCATCTGTTCAAGCAGCTTCCCAAGTCAGCCCTTACAGCCTGCATCTGGTCTCTCTTGAACAGACTGTTGCTTGGCTTGAACTTGGTTTTAAAATTAAAGCAAGTCTTGAGTGATAGTTTGGTTTTTGTTTTTTTTTTAATAGACATAAATGTAGTGTATGGTGTTTATGCTGTAAGACACCAACTGTAGAGAAGTCGTGTTCTGCTGGCATGCTGTCATGTCTATAGAGAGCTGCTTGTGGGCTGAAACAAGGCATGTAAGTCTGGGGTGCTGCAGGTGGTGGTATCTCCTTATGGGCCTGTTTGTTTTCAGGCTGTGGATGGGGTGTGCTTAGGGAGGAATATGGAAGATAAGCTAGAAGAGCAATGCCATGAGTAAAAGCTAGGCTGGGAAGTTACAACCGATAGTGGCTTAAAATTATTACTTATGGCCTTTCCCCTTTCCCCTTTTCCTTTTTCCATTGCCAATGTGAACATAAGTGAGGGGTTGCTCTCTTCACTCTGTGCCTGGAAGTGCCTTTGTGGGGTGTTTTGCATGTTTGTTTTTAAAAGATATTTTTGTACACAACATTCAAGTGGAAAATGCACTTTATAATTGCCATATAATGACTCTTAAAACGATGGTTCTGTTTTTATCTGATTGTTAAAATAAAGGTGGAACAAAATGTTGGCTGTGTATCTTGCTATCATCTTATTTAAACACCCACGGGGTTGGGGAGGTGATTTGGACATGGGACCAGCTTCCTGCAAGTGACCACGGGCAGTGAGTAGTGCACGTCCGCAGTGGATCCTGCCTGCAACAGGAAGGAGCTGCCTGTTCCTGCCAACACAGAAAGGATGAGAGGAGTGAGGCCCTTGTCTCCATGCTCTTGAGTTTCCCTACTAACCACTGTGCTCCTGCAGTACTCTTCACTCCTTCCCTGTTAGCAGTGTCAGGAACAGTCTTTTTCAAGTTTTTCTGCATTTAGTTTAGGTCAGTCTGAGTCCTTTCCCCCCCTGCCCCAGTTGATCTGGGATCAGTGTTTTTTCTCTGCCTGATACTGGGGTGGGATGGATGCTGGGAGAGGCACTGCAGTAGGAAGGTCAGGCTTTCCTCTTAATACCAGGATCAAGTGAAAATTAGACCCCTTCCTCACCTTAAACTAGTTGTTTCTGTTGTCCCCACAAGAAAAAGTATTGTCAGGAAACATGCCCTGTGGCAGAAGGGGAACAGCTCTGGTGTAAATACCAGCTGGGGCTAGTTCCAGGAGTTGACCTGGCTTTGTCCACAAAGACCAGGTCTTGGCAATGCCCTGGAGGTGTCACACTTCAATCAATCAATCAACTGCTGAGCTGGGTGCCTTTTGCCACTTAAAGATAAGGGAAGAAGGAAATCTGGGGGGAGGGAAGGAATAATATAGTGGGCTGGGGTGGCTTGTGCAGGCAGAACTTCCTCTTGTGCTACAAAGCCTCGTAGAGACTTAGCTGAGCCTTTGCTCTCTACAGAAATAAAACTGAGCACCTTATGTCTGTGGCTATTTTTGAGTCTCTCACTTTCACAGGATGAACTATCTTCCCCGGGTGTTCTGCTTTCAGCAACAGCTGGGTTGGGTAAAGCTTTTTGGTTTCTCAGGTTCCTTCCTCCAGTCTTTGCATCACAAAACTAAGCATGCTGACGCAGCTGGGTGCAAGCTCTTCCAGCAGGTTGTGATGCTGCCTCTTGGCAGAGGATTATGGCACCTGTATGTGCTTGGGAAAGGGGTTTTGTGCTGGTCTGTGGTGTTTCCTTTCCCCGTGGCTCATGGGTGCCTGCACTGGGTGTTGCCCACTGCCGTTAGTGCCCAGAGGCCCTTCTGGCTTTGTCTTTGTGTCGAGATTCCTCCAGGGGTGGCAGATCTGCCCAAATGCAGCTGAGAGCTGCTCTGCAGTAGGAGTGTTCAGGTCCTGGGAAAGGGAACTGCACAGGCTGGGGGTGTGATGAAGGGGAAAGTGTGTGATTTTTTTCACCCTGTGTGTAATCCCCTGCCTGACCGCAGTTAGGTGGCCAAAGTGGAGAGTGACCTGTGGAAGATGCATTTGCCTTGCTGACAGAGGGCAGCAGGGACAGAAGGTAGTGTATCCTTTCCCAACAGCAGTCAGGCATTTCATCCTGGCTTTCTCCTCCACAAACCATCGGCAAATGAGCCTCACTCAGAGACTAAGTGCTTGGGGACATGTCTCTTCTCCGCAAGGCTGCTTCCTTTTTGTCACGTATCGTGGAGCTTCCTGTTGCTCTGCAGTGGCTCCCTTGATTTCTGCAGAAGGGCACTGCCCTTTTATTTCTTACACACTCTGACGCTGTTTCCACCTCGGCCAGTGCAACCATCACCAGACTCAAGGGTCAGCTTGGTTTCACAACATCTTCCACAGGCTTGCCTGTGTGGGCAGGAAGAGCACTCGTGCACAGTGGGAAGAGGTTGCATGAAGGACACGGCTCTCAGCAGTCCTGGAGAGCACCCTGCACCCCAGGAGCAGCACAGGGCTTTGTCACATAGCCAGCAGCATGAGGCTGGGTTATGATGCTCCCACACTCCCCTGGCATTTCCACAGACTTGTTCCTGCTGGGATGCTTGTCTGGCTTTAAACTATTGCAATAGAATATATTTATGGCCTTGTCTCTTTTTGGTGGAGTTGAGCTTCAAACCAGCTACTCTGGCCCAGCAGGGTTCTGCCACGCTACAGCCAGAGAAGCTGCCCAGCCTGTCTTTACCCTCCCCCTTGGAGGGGGACTGTGCCAGAGAGTTAGCTGTCTTGAACAGCTTGTTACTGACATTTACACAAAGCTTAAAAAAAGAAAAAGGGTGGCTTTGCTGAAAAATAATTGCAGCTGGCATGCTCCTTTGGTACAGATAAGTCAGAGCAGTCACCAACTTAAGTACTTTGGCTGCTGGAACAGGGATATGGGCAAAGACTTCAGTCCATGTATTAGTCACAGACCCCCCTCTCTGCTCTGATGCTGCTATGCAAGTCTCAGGAGGAGGGGGAAGGCTCAAACTTTATGACCCAAGAGAAGTATATTCAGAAGAGCAGCAGAAGAAGGTGAAATGTCCAGGATAGCTCCATAAATGCTTTGTTTCCAGCTATTTCAGGTGTTGGAGTCTTTGTCAGACCATGTTGATGTTTTATATTTAATGAATTCTAGATAGGTTCAAATGGGAAGAGATGTCTGGAGATCTCTAGATGTCTGCTCCAAGCAGGACCACTTTGACAGCCAGTTGACACCACTCAAGGCCTCTTATATGTGGATGCTGATGACCTCAATGATGGGAGATACCACCACATCTCTGCACCCTGTTCCAGGGCTGCACTGCTTTCTTGGGTGAAAGACACAGTCCTCAGGAGCTCTCATTAATATTGCAGTCTGGCCCAAACACCCTGTTTGTTCCAGCTCCTGGCCAGATTCAGGACAAACAGATGTGAGAGGACAAGGTAAGTGGCCATAAGGCAAAAATATTTTAGGGCTGTAAGTCCTAACCCATATGTAGTTTGGGGCAAGGGAACAGCTGCTATTGGCATACATCAAGGTACCTGCCATCCCCCAAGGCACCCTGCAGGAAAGAGTAGAGCCTTATTCCCAGCACAATTGCTGGAAAACCCTGCTGTCAAGAGCTGAAGACCTAAAGTGACCTAAGGTTCATCCTCTGATGGTACCCATCAAGGTCAGTCTGAGCAAGCCAAGCCTCAGTTTTCTTCCCAGCACTCCATATTCAGCAGTAGAGTGCTCACAAGCTCCTGTGCCTGCTTTCCCTCTTTATGGGCCCTGCCAAAACAAAACTGGAGCATTATCAGCAGGGGTGTAATTCCTCAGTCTTTGTGTGGTGACACTGTGGCACTATGGAGACCAGGCACTTTCAGAGGAAGAAATATAATAGCCCCTTCCAGCCCCACTCAGGGTTTTACAACCACTCCCCTCTCACACAGTGTTCCCCTGGACACCTGGCAGGTGTTTCTTCTATAACATTTCCCCAGTTGCTGTGATTTATTGGCATTTGGGTAACCATCAGAGATGTTGAATGTTTCTTTATCTATGAGCTCAGCTGAATGTGTCTGTGATAGCACTGTAAGCCAGGGTTCAGGGTGATGTGGTGGCAAAGACCATGAGTAGTGCTTTCCACCCCTCACTCAAAATCACACTTGGTCATGGGAGGGAGGTGTTGAAATAGGTCTCCCCCTTAGGCTGAGGACTATCACAGCTCAGCTTTACTTTCTCCAAGATGTCTCCAGGCAGATTGACTCACAACAGGAGGCAAAATAAAAATAAATAAATCTACTGAACCCTCCACTCCTCTGCAGTGGTTTCTGGAGGAGGAGAACTTCATTTCAGAGACCAGATCAATTACCACTTGAATGCTTTACAGCCATGCAAACAGTTACAGCAGGCACACACTAACTTTTAAGTTGGTGGTCAACAAGATTTGTTAGACAACCAATGAATCTATGCACAAATCTTTCAGTGCTTCTAAATGCCCTGCAGTAGCAGCCCAGTGCTGGGAAACAATGAGCCGTAAAGCCCATCAGGGATGCACTGGGTGGGGAGGGGGTGGTAACAGCAGCATGACTGAGCATTTTCATAATTTTCCCTTTTTTTTTAGTTGTGGTGTTACTGGAAGAAAGCACGGCTTTTGTTCAGGCAAGCTGTCTTAGGAGTGTTATTTCTACTAATAGGTATCCTGGTTTAGTCTTAAATTGAATAGTAACAGTTCAGTGAAAAAAGATTTTGTCATTACTTATCTCTGTCAAACTGGATTTAGTGTTTAAGCACTTACTTCAACAAATACAAGCATTGCAGACATGACTTTGTGGCCCATCAGTCTTCAGATGCTTAGGACCCTCAGAACACAAGGCTGTCTTTGGCAT
>VYZU01027874.1:0-26398 GCA_013401355.1 Ceyx cyanopectus
AAGTTGTAAATACAAAAGCATTTAAAACTACAGCATTTTCAGTTGTATCTCCTATTAGGCTAAATATATTATTACATGTTTAATTAGAAATTATCAATTACAGTACTTCTTTTTAAAGTTACATCACTGATAACTGGAAATCAAATTTCATAAACAGTTCTTAATGGAAATATATTTTTATTACCATCCTAATGAAATACTATGAGAACAACACAAAAGATTAATTTCCATATATAAAAACCTTTCCTTCTTCTTGCCTCCTAAAACAATTTGCAAGAATGTATCAACTATAACTTACCTCAAATCATGAACATTACAAAGCCTAATTGAGTTATAACACTATAATCAAAGTAACTCTCCAAATGAATCTTAACTTACCATCATCAACAATCCAGTCATCATCCTGACGTTCTCTGACCATCTTGGAGTATTCCTCCTCATCTATTTCATCATAAACACCTGTGAAATCTTCAACCTACAGTTAAGGTATAATGAGAATTAACAGTCCCCAGAGAGTTACTTATTCATATAGGGCATCAGAAGAACACAGAAGTTGCCACAAAATGCTTGGCTTCCTAACACTGTTCACAACTAGCAAGCACAGTTTGTGTTTCAGGTTAAGATTCTCTTTTGGTAGTGACAAAACACAAGTTACTGACTTTCAAAATTATTACAGTAACTCCACATCTACCAAAGCACTGGCAGAGATTTCATTTGAAATTGACAGCTTTATTGCTCATTTCACTTTACAAAACAAAAAAATTTACAAACCTACAGCAAAAAATCCTAGCAATGGAGACTTTTGACCTTTTGCTCTAGTCACAACACCCAAGATGAGCTCAGTGAGAAGGAAGGTGACTTGATGTGCTCAAGCATAATGCTGAAAGTGTTCTTTTATGCCTCAGTATAAATTTGCATGTTAATGATCTATGAACTTCAGGCTTCTTTAGATTTATCCACCTCAATGTGGAAGTCACTTCCTATTGGCATTACAATTGGTTGGACAATGTCAGATTTCAATCCCACCAGTTAAGTACTTAAATTTTAGATTCTTTGTGGAAACACATCATCTCAACATTAATAGATTTCAGTCATGTAAAGCTTTTATATTATTTTAAAGTTTTAAACCACTTTAATTAAAAAAATTATTTCCTATTATAACATTACATGATTAAACTGTAGAAGTTGTTTCTTCCTGTGGCATAGTTACCAAGCAATATCAAGTATGTTTGACTTGCAGTTAACAAAACTGGTTTAGTTTTGAAAATAAATACATACCAGAAAGAACAATTACACCTACATTCTGAAAAATATGCACTGCTGAAGACCAAAAGCTGATCTGAAAGGCAGGTTTTGTTTCTCACAACTTTTAGACATGTATAAAGGGTAGTTAGGCACCTCAGCTCACTTTCACATTTTAATAAGAAAAGGTAAGATGAAGAATTTTCACCTCATATTTTATTTTTTCACCAGCTTTGGCTTTCTTCAGACGTTCAAGTGCTTCTTGCTGGCCTCTTCTAGACTTATTCTCACGTCTAGAACGTGATGCCACAAAACTTCCAGACTCAGGCATAGCTGCAATTAATTAAAAACAAGAGAAAAATGTTTAGCAATAAGCTGCTTCTATCTTCAGTACTTAACATTCAGCAATGTATTAATAGATGTTTGCAGTTTTGTTTAAAATCAACAGAGGCCTACTTGGCTGGAAGAAGAGTCACAGATGGCTCTTGATAGGCCAGTTCTGGAATCAGAGGGTAAGCAGTCTCAGACAGAGATCAGACTTCATGCCAGTCCATATGAAAACAAGCTGCCACCTACATTTCCAAAGCTCCTCTCAAATCTCTTAACAGGAAAGGTTCCCCCCCCCAAACACCTTTCCCTTGGGGATTTCCATCTCCTTTTATATTCCAGGTCTCCATGACAACTCCGGAATAGACAGAAAAGGCCTATATTGCTACAAAGCAGAAATGGTTTTAGGTGGTTTCATGCTGCTTAAGAGTTGGAGAGGAACTAGTAATCTCTTGACAGCTCCACCACCTCCTCTTGCACTTTCCTCCCTTCCCAAGCAGCTCTCCCCTTCCCTCTCCATTTCGGGGGCCAGGCCGCTTATCTGACCACATAGAATGAGCAGCCACAATATGTGTAAGCAGACAGCTAGCCCAGAAACACGGCTACGGGTTGTGTGTGATGAGCTGAGCACCCCAGCTGCCGGCAGAGGAGCCCCAGGAGCAGCGCAAGCAGCCGGTGCAGTCCCTTCTGGGGGCACATGGCCCCGTTTTTACCGGAGCTGCACCAGGCAGTGTGGCCGAGACAAATACCTGCGGATCTGTATCACTGCGGGCTGGCACGGACTGAAAAATAAAGGGCATTTACACTGCCTAAGTACTAGATGTGGAAACACCGCAACGATGTGACACTTCGGGGTTATTTATACAAGATTTTCGTCGATTGTTTGTGTTTACCGTCCGCAAGCGCCTAAGGCAAGGTGCTGCCCCACAGCCAAACGCATTTACGCCCCGAACCGAAACGGCACCGCGTCCCCGAGCTACCAGTGCCCGAGCTGGCGGCCCGTGGAGGGGAGGCAAGGCCGGGACAATCCCGGCGCCGGCGCGGAGGAGCGCTGCGGGGCAAGGGGTGGGGGGGCTGCCGCAGGCCAACGTGGAGGAGGTGGAAAGCTGCGGGACAGGGAAGGGGGGCGGCGCTGCGGGGAAAGGGAAAGGGGAGCGCTGAAGGGTGACGGGGGTGCTGCCTGGCCCCGGCCCGGCGCCGGACACAAACCGCCCCACCCAGTGCACCTCGCCCCGGCCCACCGGGAGGGGATCCCCCGGCTGGGGGCTGCAAAGCTACAGCCCCGCCAAGCCACCCCAAGGTGGGGGGAAGTCGCGGGGTGGTGGGCGAAAGGGTTCCGCTCAGCCCCGGCTCCTCGGGGGCATTCTCGGTGCGCTGCCTGCCCGCCCGCCCGACGCGCGTTCCCGCACCCGCTCCTCATGATCCCCTCCCCAGCACTGCGCCGCCGCTGCCCCGTCGCCCTCCCGCCTAAAGAAACCGGCGCGATGGAGGCAGCCGCCGCCTCCCCAC
The DNA here is from genome assembly GCA_013401355.1 of Ceyx cyanopectus. Classification (NCBI taxonomy): domain Eukaryota; kingdom Metazoa; phylum Chordata; class Aves; order Coraciiformes; family Alcedinidae; genus Ceyx; species Ceyx cyanopectus. The sequence continues at coordinate 3,079 of VYZU01027874.1, forward strand.
CGCAGAGCGGGCGCCCCGCGGGCCTCACCGTCCCGCCTCGGAACGCCGCTCTCGGCCATGGCGCCAGAAGGCTCCCGAAAGTGGCGCGAGATGGGAGCCCCGCGAGCCGCCGCCGGGACGGCAGCCAATCAGCGGCCGCGGCTGCTCCGGCCGCCCCGCGCGGGGAGGCGGGGGATCAGAGGCCGTCGGCGGTTGGGACGCAGGGGCCGCGGGGGGGCGGCCGCTGAGCTGCGGGAAGGCGCCTCTGGTCCGTCTCTTTCCTCACAGCCGGGGGTGGGACGGAAGCCCCGGGCGAGGCGGAGCCACTTCCTGGGCGAGGCCTGCGCGGTGGTGGCGCGTATCGACCCGCGCTCCGGCCTGGGCTGGAGGCAGCAGTCGCCTGAGGCGGTTCGCGGCGCCCGGGCCGCCGCTAGAGCTTTGGAGTCGCTAGTTCGTTGTAAGGTCCCAAAGGGGTTGTGAGGACAGCTGCAGGTCTGTGCCGCCCTGAAAGTTCTGAGGGAACTCCATCAGGTCTACCTGATGTCCGGGATATGGGGGTGAAACGAAGAAAACTCAGCAGCCGCTCAGTGTTGTTGAGCAGGCATTTCTTTAATACGGCAACAGAGGGGTATCTCCACCTAAAGTGTGCACAAGTTTCTCCCACTTTACGTTTGATATAGCATTATCTTACACATATCCACGGTATGCTCACAAAGGGAGTGTCTAAATCAGCTCCAGGAGTTTGCATTGCAGAATCCTTGCTCATGCTCAGGAAATAATGGGGATTCTTCTGGTGGTCGTAGGGGTCCCAGGGGAGGAAGACCCCAAGTCTTCATCAGCTCGAACTTTTCACCTCTCTCTTCTGACACGTGTGATTGGAGTTGTTTGCCTCAAAACCAGCTGGCTGCAGTTGTCCTTATGATTCCTCCTCCTTCCTTCCTATCTGCCCCAGGTCAATTCACACTCTCTTAAGAACACTATATCACTTAAAATTTATTACAAAGTATGCCACAAGCAAACAGAACAAGTGGTATGCAAAAGATATGGTAGTTGTTTGCAAGGTTAGTAAGGCCATCATGACATACTCAGGGATCCATAAACCATAGTAGTATGGAGTCTTTCTTGGGCCAAAGTAATGTGAATGTGCACTCCTGAATCTGGAGAAGGTGGTGGGCGATGGCAGCCAGGAAAAAATGAGCCAAGTTGCAGCATATTGCACCTGGAACAACACTGTCAGAAATACATCAGACCCTGCTGGGACAAATTGGCATTTCCCACTTGGTTACAAATAATACATAACCACTGAAGCTAGGAGGGTGATCATGGCAGACTATGACTAACATCTACAGGGGCCATGGTCTTCTTTTTGCATGTTTAAAGTAGGCATTATCTGTTGACACAAGTTCTTGAATTCTTTCAGTAAATTACTCCCTAATCTCTTCAGAGACAGGCAGTGGTTGACCATCTTACTGGCAAAATAGCTCAGGTAATGGATGCCCTCCTTTATTCCTTGCTAGACATAAAAAAAAAGTAAAATCAGACTGACTTTAAGAGGCCAAGTGCATTGATGGCTCAGAGAAAAGACTTATTAGGGCTTTTTCCTTACATATACCTAACTTGAGCAGAGGGAGGAAGTGGAGTATGCTCTCTTCATCCTGATGCCACAGAAACACCTTCACTCACCAGTGTCATGAGTATTACACACCAGCCTTAAGCTGAGGAGTGAGAACTGTATCCAGAAATTGATATATTTCCATTTCAGGTATAGTTGAAATGTTTTTTAAAAGTCTCAGCGAAGACAACTGAAGTTATACAAGTCTCTAAAATTTCTTTTTTTCTCTAAAGTTTCTTAAATCTCTCTACCTGTGCCTTTGTGGTGTTTCACTACAGATTAAACTTGATCTTTATTCAAAACTATCAGTGTTGGCTACACACTGCCCAAAGAGCTTGTCAGACAGAAGACAGAATTTTTATGGTTCTGAAACTGAAAATTACTTCTCCTCAAAGACTCACTTGCATTGGTAAGAGAGAAAAAAAACAACTTACCAGATGTTGCTCTTTTTAACTTACCTATCCAGTTGGTGGCTTACCAACACCCCTCACTGCCAGACCTCGGCTTAGATGGAAGCAGAAGAACCACCTGTAGCAGCTCCCTGGTGCCAAAAGAGACTGGCCACCCCAACAGCCAGAATGCCCATTCCCAGGGGTTTAAAAGAGTGAGACCACCCCTCTCAGCAGTAGCTGATTATTAGATCAACCCCCTCTCAGCAGTAGCTGGTTATTACATCAACCCCTGCAGTAACAAACCCACATCCCTGGGAACACGTTAGGAAGAATGCCTTCCTGACCTACAGCCAGCCTTTCACTGGGGGCAATGTAGCTACTGCTTGGTTTATGTCTTTTTTTTTTTTTTTTTTTTTTAAACACGTGCACACAATAAGATCACCTCACCAAGCATGATGTGGGGTTCCAACTCTGAAGTTACTCAGTTTAAACATTTACAAAATAACAATGTCGTGGAATTCCTGAGTTTAAATAAAACCAGTGGATATGCATTTCACATATTCTTAGCTTTCATACGCTCTGGAATTTTTACTATGCTGGATTAATGCTTTTAAATAAAATTAAAAATACTCTTTGTCAGCTATCATCCAAACAGTGGAGTATTTGTCATTCAGGTGATGGCATGATTCAAGCCAGCACACTGGGATACAGTTAGTTTACCAAGCTGAAGTTGTTGCTGTAGCTCCACTGTGGGACAGCACAGATCCAGCAAAAGCCTTTTTCATGAATGCTAGTTCCATCCTGACATTCATCTCTGGCCATAACAAGAATGCATCTGTTTCCTGCAGCACAGCATAACAAGCATATTTAAAGGCTACAGGGGGTGTGGGGGGAAGGGCAGGGGATGAGCTTTGCTTTGGAAAGAATAACCCAGCAAGATCTGGGACTTCCTCTGCAAAATGACTTTATCAGAGCAGGTTACTTTGAGCTGATCTTTAACTCCCATTTGGACAGTCAGACAAGAACAACTCAGTGTGACCTTTGTTCAGTTATCTTTTAAGTACAAGAAGTGGGAGGAATTCTGCTGTGCAGTTCAGAACTACTCAAGGCTCCCTCCAGGAAGGTGTGATAGCTGCAGAGAGAAGAGCAAGAGAAGCACAGCAAGAAAGATGGTAGACAGCAAAAAACACAGCACAGAAGAGGAATCTTGGGAAACTTCCAGATTTCAACGAAAGGTGACAAAGATGCATTTTCTGTATTGTCTTCTTATAGCTGTATTTTAATTCTGTAAGTTACAAATAGAACATATTGTAAACTCATTGTGAGAGCTCCAACGTGGTATAAGCAATAGTATATATTTACATATGAAAGTATAAATTCAGTATAGTATCAAACCTGTGTTAAATAATGACTGTATTGAGGATTGTTCTTGTCTTCCTTTTTACATCTAGGGTGTGCTTGATCTGTCTTAAAGGCAGTAGGAGAAAAAAGCTGAAACTCTCAGATTCACATATTACACTTTAAACTTATGGTTTGTAATTTTTTTTCATTACAGGAAAAAACCCATTGAAATTAAGAGGAGTGGTATGGGAAACAGAATGCAAATAAACTGTGAATTATAGCAAGGTAGCAAATTCATTTGATCATGAATTGCTTAACTTTATCAGGGGCTAAACTCCTAAAGGAGCACAGATTACATAAATTTAGTATGTTCAATTGTTACTTACCAAGAGTTTTCTTTGTTTTCAGACCTCTTCACAGCTTAACTGATAGATATATGAAGAAATAGGTGCTTCTCTGTTTTTTTATTAATAAAGATAATGCAGACATTTATGTTCAAAGGGTGTGTTCCCTGCCTAACAGGCCTGTAAGTACCTTTTATTCACTGCACAGGCCTTTTACACTCAGATACCTGAGTTACCTGCTAACATCAGGATGAAAAGAATAAAGTCACTATTAGGATGATAAGGTTCTGAAATGCAACCATGAAATAGAAACTAGAACAGTAATTTCCATTCTGACACAGAAAAAAGGTCTCTAGAATGAACATCTAGAGAAACCCTTTTTTTTTTAACAGACACAATGAATCCTGATTGTGGTTAAATTACAGAAAATCCTTGTAACTTCACCAGAATTGGTAGAATTACACTAACCAGAACAGAGAGCAGAATCTCATCACCTGCTTGCCTAATACACTATTCCTATTTAAGCCTAGGAGAAAACTACAAAATATTATAATATAAATTAAGTTGAGAAGACAAGTGAGAGCAAACTTACAGACTATGAGCCCTCACATAATTATAAAGTCTAAGAATGAGTCTAATGCTAATGGTATTCAAGAGCATACAGTTATTGCCACAGCATGAGAGGCTCTGTTTTTACTTTCAGTGCTCTCTTGCTTTACAATTGCACAAAAATGAACAATTGATATATAAGTAGAATATTATTGGAGGAGAGGCTGTTACATTTCAAGACCAGGCTGAAGATAAGTGTGCTTCCATGGGCTAATACTCCCATTGTTCACTATTACATGTCCCCTCGGCAGAAATAATGAGATGCTGCAAAGTCTAGCTGTAGTCCTGACAACTCCTGGTTGCTGGTTCAGCACTAGTGGAGGCTGTGCTCACAGCGAGGGCCAGCTGCTCCCAGCCCTGAGAACAGTGAGTAGGGCAGCTCAGGGATGGAAGTCAGGGTCAGTCCAGGACCCAGAACAAGTCAGTCCATGGTGATGAGGCATGTCTGAGGTCAAACCAGAAATGCAGCTGGGGGTCAGTTCCAGTGATAGCAACATGGGTCAGATGCAGCCAGTGATCACCAGCCAAGCCCATTGCCTTGGCCAAGGCTCTGAGCAGCCTGGTCTAGTTGAGGGTGTCCCTGCTCCCTGCAGGGGGCTGCACTAGATCACCTTTGGAGGCCCCTTCCAGCCCTAAACATTCTATGATTCTTTTTCCATTTCCTGTAGTTGCTTCTTTACAGTCTACACCTTCTCTCATTCTGTTTCACCCTCTCTTGCTCAAAATTCATCAAAGGCAAAGGAATTTACATTTCCACTTTATTGTCAATCATCCAGCTGCAAGAAGGTCCATTTCCCTTTCATCACTGTTCCCTCACACCTTCCTGGTTAGGGAGGGCTGGACACTATTCCAGATACACCCATGCCTGGTGCTACTCCAGCACATGGGCAGACATCTCTTGAGAGCTGGCATATGTGACTGGGTTTATAAAAGGGCTACCTGCTACCTCTGCCTGCTCTGGTCCTAGCACTGCTCACCCCTGCTGTCCAAATATTCTTCTAACAGAATAATAGTCCTGCAAATATTTTTCCTAAGAAAATGAGCTACAAATTTTGGGCAGAGCGCTGCATTAATCATGCAGAGGGTTTCATTTCTCCTGAGTGTACTTTTCATAATCTATGAGCAGTCCTCACAGAATAATTGATAAAGGAACTTAGTTACAGGAAAAAGATTGAGATTACAACCTCACATAAGGGGTTTTTTTGTTTGGCTGTTTTTTTGGGTTATTTTTGTATCACACTTGGTCTCCTTTGGAGATGTGCAAAAGACAAGACACTTGAAATTAAGCTCTCAAGTCATAGGGAGTGTCTGTGAGACCTAATTCTTTCGTAATTCCTCACAGCTTTGAACAGCTTTAAATGTTTTTGTCCCTTAATGAAGTCTGATTTTTAAAACCAGTTCCCACAGTGCCCATCACAGCTAAGTATCATTGGAATCCACTTTAATGAATTTATTGAGGTTAACATTAGCCAATGGATTCTCTTCATTCTTAAAAGTGTTGGCTTTCTATCTGGAGAACCTGGATCAATGAGCTGAGGCCAATTATATGAGGTTCAACAAGGTCAAGTGCTGGGACCTGCACTTGGGTCTCAACATCCCCAGGGAACACTAGAGGCTTGTGGAGGAGTGGCTGGAAAGCTGCTCAGCAGAAAAGGACCTAGGGGTGTTGAACCAGCAGTGTGTCCAAGTAGCCAAGAAAGCCAAGAGCATCCTGTGGTGTATTAGCAATAGTGCAGCCAGCAGGACTAGGGAAGCAATCATCTGCCTGCACTAGTGAGGTCACATCTTGAACACTGCATTCTGTTTTGACCTGCTCACTACAAGGAGGATGTTGAAATGCTGAAGCGTGTCCAAAGAAGGGCAACAAAGCTAATGAATGGTCTAGAGACCAAGTCTCACAAGGAGTGGCTGAAGGAATTGGGGTTGTTCAGCCTGGGAAAGGAAGGATCTGGGAAGACCTTACAGCAGCCTTCAAGTACCTAAGGATGCTTGAAGGGAGGTCTGCAAAATTGCTGGGAACAGACGTTTTACAAGGGCATGTAGTGATAGGACAAGGGGTAATGGCTTTAGATTGAAAGAAGGTAGATTTATATTAGATATAAGGAAGAAGTGTTTCACTGTGAGGGTGGTGAGGCACTGGAACAGGTCATCCAGAGAGACTAGGGCTGCCCCATCCCTGGAGGTGATCAAGGCCAGGTTGGAGGGGGCTTCATGCAACCCGGTCTCGTTGAGCAGGGAGACTGGAAGTAGGTATCTTCACAGAATCACAGAATCACAGAAATTAGGGGCTGGAAGGGACCTAGAAGATCATCTAGTCCAACCCCCCTGCCTCAGCAGGATCACTTAGACCAAGTCTCTCAGGAACAGATCCAGGCGGGTCTTAAGTGTCTCCAGAGATGGAGACTCCACAACCCCCCTGGGCAGCCTGTTCCAGAGCTCTGGCACCCTCACTGAGAAAAAGTTCTTCCTTGTGTTAAGCCTAAACCTCTTGTGCTCCAACTTGCACCCATTGCCCCTCGTCCTGTCATTGGACGACATTGAGAAAAGTCTGGCTCCATCCTCTCTACACTCACCCTTAACAAAGGCCCCCTATAACCTAAACTATTCAATGATTCTCTGATATTTCAACCTTGCTCCTAAGAGGCGCTCCCAGCATGTTTTACCCCTTCAGGGAGGGGAAGCGGTGGCCGCTCCCGGCCCATCCCGGCTGCCGGTGCCGAGCGCCAGGCGGCGCGGGGAGCCCCGCGGCAGCCGCTGCCCCCCGGGGGCCCCGCTTGCGGCAGGAGCTGTCCGTTCAGCACCGCTCTCGCCCCCGCCGCCTCCGCCCCGGCCTCTCCTCGCTCCCGCGGCCGGTTTTGAACGAGTCAAACCTCACCGCAGGTCACCGTGAGGGAGTCACCGAGGCGGGCCCGCGGGAGGTGTATTCCTGGCCTGGCCGCGCAGCTGTGCACGGGACGGCGGGGGATACGCCCGTGCGGCTCTGCCTCCCGAACGCCCACCTGGCTCCGGCAGACCTCGACGCGCGGCACTGAGCCCGAGCTCCAGGGGGCGCACCCCGCCCCGGTGCGGCGCGGCGAGGACCCTGCCGCAGCGAGGGGGCTGCCCGGCGGCGGGGGAACCGACCGGGGAGCCGCCGGGAGGCGGCGGTGGCGCGGGGAGCCGTCAGCCAACCAGGAGGCCGCATGCAAATGACCGCGGCGTCCCCCGCTCGGAGGGGGCGGTGGAGCGGCGGCCTCCCGGTTGCCATGGCGACGCGCAGTGGCCGTGCCGATGCTCGTGCCCGGTGCTGAGTCAGAAACAGTTATCCCGAAATCCCCCTGTGAGGCGCGGCGCTCGGAGGCCATGGAGGAGCTAGAGCACACCTGCCCTCAGCCTCGCCTGGTGAGTCGGACCCGGCCGCGGGCGGCGTCTCGACCCCACCCCGGCCCTCCCGCTCCACGGACGTTGCGGGGCCACGGGGCGAGTGCGGAGGAGGGGGCGCGGTGGTGGCGGTGGGCGGCGAGGGAGGGAGGGAGGGAGAGGCCAGCGCCGCGTTACGGCGGGTCCTTTTGTGCGGTGCCGCGGGGACGGGGACAGCTAAGGCTGTGGAGGGAGGCGAGCTGTCCCCGTATCGTGTTCGGGTTGCCCTTGCTACGCTTTGTGGTGTACGGACTTCGGGGAGTGCAGAGACAGCCGGGCAGAATTTCTGGTGCCTTCTTCAAAGGAAAGAAAGAGAAAAAAAAAATAAAAAAAATCTCCTTAAGCCGATTGACGAGTGCGGGAGCCTGTGGGAAATCAAGGTCTGCCGCAGCTGCTAAAGGCTGGCAGGGAGCAGCCGGAGTACAAAGCCACGATTTCACTCAGGTAATGAGGAGCGTGTGCCTCGGGAAAACCGTATTGACATTAACACTAAATAAAGCAAGCAAAGCCGCATGCCTTTAGTAAGGTGTGCAGGGGACAGCGTGCACCCGGAGCAGGCGGCTGTGGGCAGCGCTGGCCGGTGCTGGAGGCCTCTGTCCCGGAGCCGCGGCCCCGGCTCAGCGGCGCGTCCTGCCAGGGGCCGGCAGCCGCCTCCGCTTCGCTCACCCTGCCGGGTCCTGCCGAGCCCTGCAGGCCCGCCTCTCGGCCGGGTTCGGTGCACCGAGGAATAGTAGCTCCCATTTCTCCCAAGTTCAGAGCCCAGCGAGTTGTTCCCTGTTACACTCGGGATGTGTAAGGCTCTGGAGAGTTGCGGCTGCGAGAGCGGAGAGCGGGCACGGGGCAGGGGGATGAGGGAGAGCCGGAGAGTCACAGAGAGAACAAACTCCTTTGGTGGTCGGTCTTTGGTTAAAGCTCCCTCAGGTCGTGCAGGCAGCTTTACAAGGCTGCTGTTGTCCAAGAGCTAGAGTATTGAGCTGGCCTTTTTTATGTGTTAATATAAATAATTCCTTGTTTCTTATTTAAACCTTTTACTATGCCCGTCAGCAATGATCCCTCCTTGCTCCAACATGGTATGCGCCATTGGCAAAGTGGTAGAAAAAAAAAAATTAATAATAATAATAATAATAATAGTTCATATATACACACACAGAAATGCAGAAATGGTATCAGGATGTGAACATGCATGATGAATGCAACAGTTCAGTACTGGAAATTAGATCGTTTAGCACCACAATTCAGTCACAGTCCTAATTAAAATACACTTACACATCAAGCTTCATTAATTAAATTCAAGACTATAGTTGAGACGTTCTGATATGACAAGAAATAGCAACAGTCGTTGGTGCTGACCTAAATTGATGCTTTCTACTTGCTAGTGTTATAATTAGAATCAGCTTTAAAGCTGTTAATTTGTTCATGGAAGGCTTTTGGAGCTGTTAATAGGGAAAGTTAGCTCACGTGTTGCTGCTGCGGTGTGTTCGTACAGGCTGTCTAACATTTCTCTGTCAAAAGCTCAGAAATAACAACCCATTTGAATATATTACTCCATGTAGTCTGACATTTTAAAAGATTTTAAATGAAGAAGTGACAATATGATGCCAGTTTTTACAGTATCACACATTCCAGTATAATTTTGGTAGAAATTAAGGTGACAGCTAGAGTACACAAAACAGGAATTCATTATGATGTTTTAGATCTTCCCAAGTACCCATAATGGACAATGGAGATATTTTCAATAGGAATTTATGTAAAGTGTGTCCTTATAAAGTGATATTTTGGCAGTCAGCAATCTATGCTATCTTTGGGGAAAAAAATATAATAAATTGCCTGATAAAGTATCATGTAATACAGCATATTTGTTAGGGCTAAGAAGTGATGCAAGCAGGGGTAGTCAAGTTATGTGAAGGGAGAAGAATTCAGAGCTGGTGTCCAGAAGATTTAAAGTGAGTCACCCCTTGACAGATGATCTAATAACACAGATATCAAGTTCTTAGCAGATCTTTTTTTAAGGTCTTCAGTACTTTTTCTGATCCCACTCCTCTGAAGGCAGCATGCAGAGTGCTGGGCCAGTCACAACTCCATTAATATAAATGAAAGAGGCTATCTTGGTTACAATTTTAGTATCATTTTATTAGCCTGGACCTCAGAATGGTATTTCAGAATGGCTTTGGTACCACAGAATGATATAACTGGTGGCAAGTAAAGTCTGTGATATTTACAGATTACTTTTTAATGCTGTTGATTCATTGTTATGTGTCTCTAAAATTAATGATCAGGGCTTTCAAGTTCTTAATATAGACTCATTTTTAGGAAGCAACTTTCATTAATAAAGTAAATATAACATCAGAATCAGCTTAATTTTTAGAAGATGAAAAGAGTCAGTTCTCTCTTGAAACAGTTGTAATCCTTTTCATGAAAGCAGATATTATTTATTTAAAGCTTTAAAACTGTGAATATTTTTAATGGATATCTGCCACTAGATCCTCTGATTTTAGGCTATAGAGCCTGCTAGCTTGGCAGAAAGTGTCACAGTAGGACCAAGGAAAACTCCTGTATCCTTCAAAGAGCAGGAAAATGGGACATTGAAGGCAGTTCTCAGGTAAGTTTCAATGTGTGTTGCAACCTGATGTTTTCCAGTGCCTAGTACTGTTGTGATATAAATTGCCATTACTTTTTTTCCCAAGACACTCTCTGGGTTTTCTTAACCAACCAGAGCATTAATGAGCATTTGTGCTTCAGTCAAATCCCTTAGTCCATCTCTTGCTTAATCTTTGCCTTCTTTATGTTCTCAACTTTATGTGTCTGAATGACAGGAAAATCTCTCTCTGAGTGCCACCTGTACCTTAATGCACAACAGATAAACAATTACAGCCACAGGCTTTATCTGTAGCTGTGATTTTAGCAGTTCTGTAGTCAAGGGAAAAAACCCTATAAATAACATTTCTCCAGTCCTGGTTTGTATAGTTTTACCTCCAGATGTCAATAAGCTGAGAGCACTGCTCAGCTGTGGATTTTAGCCTGGAAGCCCCAGCTTTAGAGTTTTCCCATGTGCATCTGTACTAAAAAGGCTCATAAGTNTTGAGTTTAATCCCACAAGACTTTGATCCCATATATGGTTAGCTCCAAGAAGGATTGATGTGCATCTCAAGAATTACAACTCCTAACCCTGAAGGAAACAAATGGGCATTTCAGCTCACTTTGCTAAGGAAGACAATTCCAGATAGTGTCTTTCATAAAAGGAAACAATGGCAATTTATAAGGACAGTGCTGCAGATGAAGCAAAACCAAATACACATTGAAACTTACTTGAAAACAAACTTCAAAACCTATTGCTTGGTCTCATCTTTCCCTTGAACTCACAGAGAGCTCATTTTCCTTGTGTTTCATGTCTCTGTCATCCAACACAGGCCTCAGTGGGAACATCTGGGAAAGTGCTATTGGGACCTTGGTACCAATGTCTTGTTTTCAAAGCTGGCTGAAGGCCTTGGGGTTAGATTGGCTAAAGGGATGCAGGGCAATGAAATGTACATTTCCATTGCAGGACCTACCTCCATGTGCTTTGAGAGACTGAGCCCACATCAGGAATACAGGTTCTTCTGCAGCTCACAGGAAAAGGCAGTCACAACTTAAAGAAATTTTAAGATAAGCAGAAAACCGTCAGGATTATCCAAGGTGAACTACAGGGGAGGAGAGGAAGGGAAGAAGTTTAGTCTGTGCTCGCAGAGACGTTGGTGGGTAGAGGGCCAGACAGGAATTAAGCAGCAGCTTTAATGAATTTAAAGTGAATCTCTCTTCAAGAAGACAGACAGAAGTGGATAGGTGCTTTTTGCTGTGTTTGCTCTGTCCTTGGCAATGTGATTCCAGGAGCACCAGGCTGTTCCCAAGATCATGGTTAGGTGACATCTGTGCTACCCTCAGACTCCTGTTCTCCAGCAGCTCAAGATGTGTCCAGACCCCATTTGCCTGTGCATGGCACTGGAGCCCCGTGTGGAAGTACCAAATTAGTTTTTTTCTGCTTAGCAGCACCATTGCAAAGACTTAGGACCTATCCATATGGCAGATAAAGCATGTTCTGCCAAGGCACTGTGATCATCAGGGCCATTTGAAGTTCACCCTGGCAATCTCAGTGCCTGCTCCCAAGCCCAGATTTATTTCTGCTGCCTTGTCTTGAGATGCAGAGGCTACAGGCTTTTACAGTTCAATAGGAATTAAGTATCAAATGTCTTCAGGCCACTGAATCTACAATACTTTGGAGAATGAGACTTGTGTACAACTGAAGATCACAGCTCGCATGTCATTTTAGATTATCAGCTGCTTTTTTATTATTTTATTGCTTTCTTATAAGAAATGACAGTATGTGAATTAATTTTCTCCAAATTAAAATACATTTGAAAACACTTAAAAATTATTGAAGAGCAGAGCAGAATGTTTTAGTACTTTCTCTTGCTGGAGCTATGTAATGGTTTAAGGGGCACTACATTTCTTTAGAGAATTTCCCTGCTGCTGCTGCTAAGCAATGAAAATTTAAGCACAAAATTGGAAATACTTGCAAGAAAAAAGTGCATACCTTGCATTCCTGTATTTCCATTCCTCAAAGCCTTACTCCCTTCATATTTGCAGACAGTGTTTTGAGAGGGTCTGATGCAACATCCAGAATCATTTCAGGTATTTCATTTCCATGAGCTTCCATGCATCTCCATATTTATCTTTACCATATCACTGAAAGGTATGTGCAATTTTAATCAGAGAAGCTGATGATTAATGTAGGGGTTTTATTGTGGTTAAAAAGTGTCCCATGCATCTGTTTCTCTCTCGTGTGATGTTATGACTTCGGGGGTCTGCCATCTGTTTACTTCCAAGTCAAACTAAGCATAAATATATATGTAAATAGCTCTACATTTAAGGAATCTAAACTGACTTTATTTGACCAAATATCTGTTTGGTCCTTTAAAATTTGGGTTTTGCTCTGGATTACTTTTCACTTTCATAAATGTTGGCTACTGTATAAAAGCAGAAACCCATAAAAACATGCCAAATGTGGCTTGAGCTTGGGGACATGGAGCAATCTTTGCTGCACTTAAAAAAATAATAATTGCCTGTAGACATCAAAAGTCTTCTGTGACTTCTCTCTAAGAGATGAAAGGATATGCAGCTGGTATACATTCTGAAATGCCAAAGTGTCTGCAGAAACATGCTGCAATATGCATTTGTGAGATGTATAGAACTACAGCTATTGCAGGATTTACAAGTGACACGTGAACTCAGGGAGGGAACATTACATTTTATGTATTTAATTCCTTGGTTGCAAATGCACATGTGCATTTTAGAATGTAATTTTATGCTATTTTATATGCAGCTTTTATTAGGAGAATATCACCAATTTCTTAAACTGTGCTGTTGTCATTAATGGGAAGGGTTGTATTAAGGAGTAGAAAACAGTTGTAGAGTCTCTCTGCTCCCTCTTCCAAAGCATAAACAATATTATAGCATAACATATGTATAAAATGGAAAAAAGAAACACAACACATAGATGCACATGGAGCAGAAGAAACACACAGTGAGGAGCAAAACACTACTCAGACAAGAAGTGCATGTAGAGTATAACCACACATCCAGGGATCATGCACAGACACTCCAAGCACCTAGAACTATCTACCCCAAATTGTGCTTATACCTCTATTTCCACGTATTCTGCTTGCCTTTCCTGCACACACCTAGACAGATGGCATAAGGTGAAATGCTCTTGTGAAAGACACAGGGTGAATCAGGGATCTGCTAGAGAAGCCCTATGGGAAAATATTTTTTTCCTGGGTACTTCTGCCTGCCAGCTGGAGAACTGCAGCGAGTGCCTCCTGTGCAGGAGGAAAAATGGTATTATTTTTTTTTGCCTTCAATGTAGCTCTGTTTTGAGTAACAGCTTATACAAAATACTTTCCTACCTCTGACATCAAATAATTGATAGACATTAAATATCTTTATGTAGAAGCACAAGCAGAGATTGAATACTGGGCCAGAATCACCCAGTAGCTTAGCTAGAACTCAGCTGAATTCAGTAGATTAACCCTTGCCTATGTTGAGGCTGAAGCTGGGTCCTTTTAGCCATACATCTGGTGCATACAGTAATGTACAAGTGAAAAGAAATGTGTGTCAGAAATCCAAAACATATGAGCTGATATTATCTCCATTGATCAATAAAACACAGAGTGGTGTTAGAGAAGTGGTTGCACATTTTTTGGTGTGTTGACAATGGCCAACCCCCAGCTTTCCTTGTGCACCAGCAAGCACCTGCCATTCAACTTTGAATTCAAATGCACTGCAACCAGTTTGGTTCTGCAAGCTGCCAGTTGGTAATGAGGGTCCTGTTGAAGGAGTCACATATTTCTTTATCCTGAAATACTCCATAACCTTCCTTGGTAGTGGGACATCTGCAGCTTGCCTAAGATTATCAGGAAGAGGACATCTAGGCTCACAGGCTGAACACTGCCTTGGCTGCAGTTTGTTCTTTCAGTGAGTCCTACCTGGGTCACTGTGCCAGGGGGGTGGGCTCAGGTGGGTGAACTGCTGAGGGTCACATTTCTTTTGCATCTGGTGTTCACAGAGCTTGAGGTGTTTCATTGGAGGTTCTTTTACTTGAGCTCTTCTTGACTTGGGGCCTGACCTACCTCTAGGATGGATTTTATTTTTTAAGTAATGTGTTCCAGTTCAGTCAAAAGTCATAGCTGTCACACAGAAATTTTGTCAGGAAATTCTTTGGCCCTTTGCAAAATATTAGACTAGATTATATAATAGTTGTTCTAGTTTCATAGTCTATGCAACTGTACATATATAGATCATCCTGCTTCTTGGGAAGTGGAAGCTGCTTTTCTTCTATTTTATCTTAAATTTGTACTTACATCTTGTACTTAATCCTGATGGAAGATAAAGCCTAGAAAAAACAGCTGAGAATAAGGCAATCTGGAATGCTTGCAGAGATTTTTTTTAAGTTATTGTTCTTGCTAGGTCAGTTAGTCCTGGTTTTAGTTTACATTCACCTCCCTGAGTCAGCAGAACTGTGGGAGAACAGACTAGATTTTCTTGGAAATGTGTTAATATTGGAACTGTTAGTGAAAAGTTTACCTGCAGGTACCCAACAGTAACATTGAATCACAACTTAATTGCTCATAAATTTACCTCTTTGGGTAAAGAATACTAAAGGTAATAAAGGAGGCAACATGATTTTCATTTTTCACAATGTTCACTCCCTGAACCTCTAAGAGAAGACCTTGATAGTCTTTAACATGCTCTTTTCACTTTCAAAGGGCATTCATACTTCAGAAACTCAGCATGTATTTTTAGTTCCTTCTCAGGAGTTCTGATAGCATTTTTCTCTTAAATGTTCCTTAAAACCAGTATTTCCTGGTCTGTAATTATTGTTTGCCAACATCAGGTTCCCAAAATAATCCTTCCTCACATGAATAGATCTTCCTCACATGATTTGAATGCACTATGGTGTAGATGGGTCTATATTTGCCCATTAAAAAAAAAAATCGTAATAAAAAAATATCATAAAGTATCTGGCTACAGAACCAGCTGAGGGCTTTCTACCACACTGTGCTCTCCTCCCTCAGCTACTGTCTCATTAAATATAGTTGGAGGTTACAAAGACATTACTGGATGCAAAGGGAGCTGTGAGCTGCTTGCTAGAAATCCTCCCTTTGCCTGCCTTCCATTTTCTAATGTCCTGAAGCTTCTTGAGCATCAATCAGTTATTCTGCAAATTTGTGAGAACCCAAGTAAGACACTCTTTAAACTGGGCACAGAATGAATGGCTTCTGACACGCAAGGGTTATTGGATATGATGTTTTGTTTTTACATACATTAATTTTTAGGAAGTAAATTATAATTGAGTGCAGCATTTTCACTCACAGGAAATAGTACTTGCCTTGCACGAGTTTTTTAACATCTTCTGAAGTAAATATCACTGGCAAGTCCTAACATTACAATGACTTCTCCATTCATGACATGTAATAGGCTTTGTCTAGACACCACATATTAATAATATGCATTATTATTTGGCATTTGGAATTCTTAAATAAAAGTAAGGTCTCCCTGCTGACACCAGGTGTAAGGTGCTTATGTGATCAAAGATAACCACGAAGTATAAAGCACCATGTAAATAATTTTCTATTCCTATCTATTAAAGCTCTAGAAGTGGGAAGAGTTATTAGTTAGAACACTGTATAAACCACCTTAGTTAACAGAGAAGGGCAACAAAAAATAATCAAAGTTGTGGACCAGTTTTCATACAAGGTAAGGAACACATATGCAAGGTAAGCTCTTGGAAAATGTGACTGAGGGGAGAAAAGACAGAGGCAGGGAATAAGTGGCTGTGGATGAATTTACTGCCACTTCTAGTACAAGAATAGAAAATAATACAAGGAGGATGCAGGTGCTGAACAAACAAAATGAGATAATTCATCTCTGAACTCACACTTGGGCAACAGAGCACCTTTCTATAAGATCACAGAATCATTCAGGTTGGAAAAGACCCTTGGGATCATCGTGTCCAATCTCAGGCACATAAAAAAGGAAAGATCTGTCAGAGAAAGAGAGAAGTAGGTTTGCATTAAGTCTTTGTCTAACTCCCTGGTTATTGGCAAAACTATAGCAAACTTCTAAAAGTAATGGATTAACCAAAATGAAAATGCTGCTATATAAATTATTTGTTCTCTTCTCACAGTTTTAGTTACTACTAGCAAGAAACTGGAAGGAATACAAATAATACAAACAAATAATACAATACAAACAGAGAGGTTTGATGAATTATTTCTGGGTTTTTTTTATAATTTCTTGAAATATTTTATCTTGTGCTCTTATACACAGAACCAAATAATCTCATTTTATTTTCCTGAAAAGGTGTTTTTGTTAAGCTCAGCAACACTTTTTCTAGGCCAGATCAAATGAACTAGGATTGGATACTCCTTGGGAAGCCATTGGTGTGTCCACACATGGTGTTTATTCATTTCTCTGTATGGCTTTGATAGAATATTGCTTCTAGATTCTAATCTATTGTATTTAAGGTATTTTCTTATCCAATGACTGAGAGGTCACAGAATAATGGGAGTAGGGACAGGTCTGGTTCTAAGCCCTTGGCCATAAGTGTGCTTTAATGGTGAGCATTTACAAAAGCTGGCCCAATGGGAAGCTAATAGAGGTTGTTCTCCATTGAGCAGAGACTGAAATAAAAACCTTGGTGTTGCAAAGGTGTTTACCTGGATGAAAAGCACCACTGTGTTTGCCTGGGGGATAACAAAGGTATCTTCCTGGAAATCAGGCCTATTTTCTTCAAACAATCTCCAAGGAAACAGCCTCTGCTGAGCTAGGATCTGATTACCAGTTGCA
Source organism: Ceyx cyanopectus (assembly GCA_013401355.1). NCBI lineage: Eukaryota > Metazoa > Chordata > Aves > Coraciiformes > Alcedinidae > Ceyx > Ceyx cyanopectus. The sequence continues at coordinate 20,136 of VYZU01027874.1, forward strand.
GGCCTCAGACCATAGCCATTATTGTTTTAACATTTCTGCCTTCCTCTTTATCCCTGCAGGAACCAGGCTGTATGGGCTGCTGTGTCTCCCCAACCTGACCCTGCTTGGGGATAAAAAGACAGGTTAGCACACAGAGATTGCAAAGCCAGAAACAAAAAAGACAGTATTTAGGAAATAACAGAAGGAGCTGGCACAGTGGGATTATGTGTAATGTTCTACGCTGTGCAGCGTGGGTGGCCCCATGAACAGTTCCTGTCCACAAACCCAGACAGAAGCTTGGACTTGGTCATAGTTTCTCCATTTATAACCCTGTCTGGGCAGTGATGCTGTGATTTTCATCACTAAGAGACTAAAGATGTCCTGCAACATTTGAGATTATTAAAAAAAGGAAAGAAAAACGGAGGAAAAAATACAAAATGCACATAAAATCGTAGTGCTTTCAGTAAACAAAATGAATAGTAAAACAGCAGAAAGAGCTGGATATGAATAGTTAAGTCTTTGTTGCTGTTTTACTACTGTCCTCTGAGCTTTCCATGCAAGAAGCCAACGAGCCCAGAGGTCCTCAGCAATTAGTCATGATGAAGTGCCTAACAAATGCTAAAGAAAATAAATGCTCAGTGCTTAAGCATTTGTCATCTTAAAGCTGAAATAAAAAGTGTGAAGGGGAAGAGAGTTTCTCTTATGATCAACCCAGGGTGCTCAAATGGGTATGACAATTGTACACACAGATGTTCACTGTGAAAACCCAACCCAGCCACAGCTGCAAGCCACGAGATCCCAGGTCAGTCACAGTGGAGGCAAAGTAAGTTGCAGATTTTCTTTGGCTTGTCTCAGGCACCACCTCAATTCACAAACAAAAGCAACCCAAAACTCAGCTATGAATTCATAAAGATTTCAAGCTAAGAGCAGTAAATTATTATTTTTTTATATCAGACCATATGGCAGATAAGAAATATCTTGATGTTCTGATAGCTGATAATTTCCTATATAGGCATTGGCAGAAAATAGATTTTCCATAACCAAGTTTCCTGACAGATAATGCTACATCATTCTTCACACATCCTAACTCTTTTAGATCTTTATGTTGTAAGCTCTTCAGTGCACATACTCTTGTGGAGCTCTGATCACAGAGCATTTTAGTACCTTTACAGTATATGTCAGACCAGAGAAGGGAGCTGCAGCTCAGTTAGCTCTAGTTAGGTGGGATTTCTGCTTTCATTCCTGCCTTTATTTTGAATGTCTCCTCAAAATTTTACAAGATTCTGACTAAAAATCAACAAAACAACCTGTGGTCCCTGTTAATCTGTACTGATGTTAGTGGAAGGAACCAATGCTTGTGAAGAGGTGACTCATTTGAAGCTTCCTAAATTCCAGTTAGTTTTTCCAGCTACTATTTAAAGGTAGCAGAATACATTTTGCATCTTGGGCCTTTGGAGTCATTGATACCATACCAACAATTAAGGTGCTTGGGCTATCAAACCTGACTTTTTTTCTGCAAACAGCAAAATTGTGTACCTGCACCCACCTCAAAAAAGCTTGTGCTTCTCAACAGAGACAAAGAATTTGTCTGCATATTTGGAAAGCTTTATTTTCCTCATCATTTTACCTTGTGTGAATTATGTATGCTTAGAAGTGATCAAAAAGCAAAAGTCCAGAGAATAAACCAGTATTAGGCTGGTTACAGCATCCTGCCACAGTTAAACATTTTTTTAACTATGTGATGCAAAGAATAAATTTACTTTCTTATGTGGGGTTTTTTTTTCTCTTTTTAAGACTCTGACAGCACCTGCTCCTTTTGCAGAGGAAACAAGCTGCCAGTGCCAAGCCCCCCATGAGAAGCTGACCATTGCCCAAGCCCGCCTGGGGACACCAGGTATGTGTAGAGAGCTACAACAGCAGCACTACAGCTGCTCCAAAAACACAGGTTCTCCTTTACAAACTGCTGTCACTACTCACTTGTGCCTTCCACTTGGAAGCAGGAAGGCCAGCCTGGTATCTGGTGCTATCAGGTAATGGGCAAGAAAACAGCAACTACAGGACTATTCTGTTAGAGAAACAACAAGAGAAAACATTTAAAGTTAGAATTTGCTGTGTCCATGGATGTCTGCATGTTGGTCAGAAGGAAAGCTTGCCAGCCAACTCCAGCCAACCTGAAAATTGTGTTGTGTAGTGGCTACTTTTTGGATTTTCTTCCTGTACTGCCTCTGTATGCTGGAAAACTCTTCTTCCACTCATGTTCGTGTTGATTACATCAGACTCAAGTGGCCTTAAAGGTCATTTGCCCTCAGCAAAGAAACCTTGCCTGGTTTCTTAATCTGGACATCTGTGATTAAGTTGGGGAGATGGGATGATTTCACATAAAGTCCCAAATACATATTTCAGCCTCCCCTAAATTTTAAGAGATTGTTTAAAGAAAACCCAACATTTTCTTGTTTATCTTACTTATTTAAAATAAGCTTTTAAAGTGCATACACTTCATAGGAGTAAGCTGCAGCTTTCCAATCAGCTCTGCAAGGGACAATGTTCTCACATGGACCCTTAGATGTCCTGACAGCAGAGATATCTCTCTGTAGCACTGAAGCATGGTCCATGGAGGTTGGAGCTCTGCTGCTTTCATTTCCACCACCCTTCTGCTTCGAGGTGGCACAGCTGTCAGGTGTGTCATTTGATAAAGGAAATCCTTTTTCTATCTGGAGGCTGCTGCTGAAGAAGATGTACAGACAGCAAGAGTTATAAAGTGACAGGAGGAGGATGATATGCAAAAGAAATGCTAGGCTCATTAGAGAGAAGATCTTGGGGGAAGTATGAAAAAAGGGAAGTGAAAGGTTTATGTGGAAGAGGGAAGCACCATTTTTAGAGAGGTAAGCTGTGGAAAGAAAAGAATGTCAAAGACAGGGAAGGAGAAGGGAAATGATAGGAAAAAATACAGAAAAAAAGGGAAAAAATCCAGAAGGCAGAATTGACTAGAAAGGCAGGGAGAAAAGTATAAGACATATGGTGGAACTCTGAATGAGACAGGAAGATGATATTTTTGCTAAATTAGAATATAGGAATGATGGATGATAATAAATAGGCTAAGCCTGAGAGAAAACAGCAGAGTATACAGGGAAGAACAAGCAATAAGCAGGATAAAACACTGTAGGTTCACTTATGGTGCTTTTTGAACATCAGAACTGGGGTAAATCTCTGCAATCATCTGACCTGGGAATAAAACCTGACCAGTAGAATTAAGTGCAGTTTATCTGGGGTCTGAAAAATCACTGTTGTATTTCTTTCTCCACAGCTGACAGACCTGTCAGAGTGTATGCAGATGGGATATTTGACCTCTTCCACTCTGGCCATGCTAGAGCTCTTATGCAAGCCAAAACTCTATTCCCAAATAGCTACTTATTAGTGGGAGGTAAGATCAGAGTTATTTATTGTTTGGATTTTTGCTTCTGTGCTTCAATATCAGAGTTATTGCTGTGCTCAAACCCCCAGCTGTTTATACACTATGACTTTGAATGCTGCTTTCACTCTGGGGGCTTTCTATAGGTGATTTGCTTTGAATTACATCTTACAATTGCATCAATTAAAGTAAAAGTCAAATTCTGCCCTCAGCAGCACAGTCACAATTGCCATTCTAGTTAAAGCAGGTGCCTGCATGACTCTGAGCTCAGAATAGCTCCATATGAATAATTTACCTTTTTCAGTTATTCGCACAAAATTGTTCAGAGATAGAGATGAGTGAATGAGACCAACCACCTCTGGCTGCCAGGTCAGTACTGTGTGTGCAGACCCAGCCTTCAACATCAGCAGAGAAGCTAAATCTGTCCTGTTATCATTGGAGACTCAAATGTAGGCCATGATTTGAACATAGTTTTAAGCTCAAAAGCATCCCTGTGCAGGTTACTTTCTTAACAGTTTGGGTTGTTTTATTTTTTTGCTATGAATATCTTGATTATTCTTTTCTGTGTGGCTGACAGCTGTTCAGCAGTTGGTATGTGCCTGAGGAGTCACCAGAGGATGGCTCTTTCCTGCCTAGCTTGCTGTGTGAGCCCTACTCTCACGAGATCTTGTAAACATGCTTTTCAGTTCCAGTTCCCTGGCACATAAACATTTCACTGCACCCTTCAGCCACTCAGATGCTTGCAGCAGTGATGGTAAAGTGAATGTGAATGCAACCTTCAAACACTTTGTAAGATGCAGGATTTTGCATCTTTGTCCCAAATGAGGTGAAAGGAGGGGAAAAGACCCAGCATAGAGGAAAAGTAAAAGAAAAAAAGAAAAAATCTTCTTATAAACACACTTCTTAAGTTTATGAACTGTGGCAATTCCCACAGAGCTTTCTGGAAGGGAAAGAAGACATCCCTTTGTTGCAAAGGGAAGATTTAGGACTCTCTTGTTTTCCTGCTGAGCCAGATACCTTGCAGAAGTAAGTGGAAGTGCAAGACTGTGAGGCTTAAAAAAAAAAGCAAGTAATGTAGACTTTGTTCTTGCTTTTAAGTGAGTAGGGGGTGTCCCAGATCAGGGAAGGAGCTCTGGGGCAAAAACCTGGCTCCTTTGAAATTTGTGACATGGCTTCAATTTGTCCTTATTTTTTCTGAGTGAAGGACAAAGCAGCCAGCACTCATCAGCACTTTTTCCCAGCAAGACACCATGTCTTAGCATGTTTAAAAAATGAGCACCTTTCCACACCCACATACAATTTGTGCTGCAAAAGCACTGATGTCATGCGGGCACCACAACCAGCCCCTTCTATTTCTCATTTTGAAGACAATTATTTGGAGCTAAGGGGTTTTTTTTGTTGTTGTTTTTGTTTTTTAATAGACATACCCTCTCAAATCAGTCATTAAAGCAGACTGACAGAATCATAAAGAAGTGCAGAGATATTGTGTCTGCACTGCATATGAACAATCAGTGATAAAAAAATAAAATCAAACCTTTCTACAAAAATCAAGCAAAACTTACTTTTTTTTTCCAATGATTTTAGTAGATTCTTCCAGGAGAGGGTGGCTTTAAGGGGTCATAAAGGCTGTAAATAAATATAAACACAATCTCAGAAGGAATATTTCTACTGAAAATGCTTTGATCTCCATTAAATCTCTTGTCAGCAGGTATAAAAAATTCCATAATAGGATGTAGTAGCATTTTGCTAGCCAAAATTCATATGTATATTGTTATCTGGCTTTGAATTTTGCATGAACTCCAGGGCTATCTAATCCTTCCTTCATTTTTCCTACTTTAAATATCCTTAACGACCATCACAGCAAGAACATCCATTTTAGATCTCAAAAAAGCCTGCATCTTTGCCAGTGCTTTGCCTCATAGGTTGATGTTTTCAAATTAGAAAGAAGCAGCAGCTGTAGGGCTGCTTTCACACTTCCCTGCAGCACTAATAACATTGCATTTATCATTTGTCAGGTACATTTACTGTTTGTCCTCGTGTCACAAACAAGTGAGATCCAAAGGCCCAGGTTGGATCTGTGGTGAAGGACAACCACTGACAACCCTATAAATAAACCCTATAATGAAGATAATCCCTAACTTCTATAGTACTCTGGTAACATTGGTGTTGCTTTGCCATGTTTTAAAAGCAATGTGATAAAGTATTGGTACATCAAGAGTTAAAGACACAGGATTTCTGGACTTACAACTCTGCTCATTCCACTAGAATGTATGGCTACTCCCAGTCCTTTCCATGGGGCTTCTGTCTGTGATGTCCCATCTGAATGTGGCACTTTCTCTTTCAGTGAAACCTGCTGAATGCAAAGCTAAACTCAGATTCCTGTAAAATCTGCCATGACATGGAATTACCAGGAAATGCTCAGGTGCTGGTCATGCTATTTCTACTGAGTGTGGAGACATTTTCTTGATACTTTTTTTGTTATTTTAGTTTGCAGTGATGATTTGACTCATAAATTCAAAGGCTTCACTGTGATGAATGAAACTGAGAGATATGAAGCCCTCAGACACTGTCGTTATGTGGACGAGGTCATCAGAGATGCACCCTGGACACTGACACCTGAGTTCCTTGAAAAACACAAGGTACATTTCTTTCCATATCCCTCCCTTCCTCTTTGTAGACTGACATTGAGAATAAACAGCAAGTCTGTGAAATTCTATTAGCAGGAGCAAATTATTTAATTCAGTTAGTTCCAGTCATTGAAATAAGTTACATGGATTTGCTTGCCTCCATTTTTGTCAGAAAACATTATGTTTGTCTTGCCTTTTTTTCTCAATATGCTTAGATTATTTATATATATTAATGTATATATATTATT